>VATE01000208.1:2849-24252 GCA_008065195.1 Metschnikowia amazonensis | reverse complement strand
CTGTATATTATAACTTGTATTTGGTATGAATATTTTTGTCGCACTGGTATGAATATTTTTGTTGCATTGGTATGAATAATTTTGAATAATACTGTATTTGGTTTGAAAGATTGTGCGAAGACTTTTCAATTATTGGTTTGAATGATTTTGTCGCACTGATTTGAATAGTTTGAAAAACTGTATGCGAAAGTCACATGGCTGAAGGTACGTTTTAAAGAGTAGTCGACTTTGATTAGGGAGCTTTATTTTGAAAGACGGCTAGAAATAAGACAAATGGAATATTTATAACACAAATGGAATTTTTATAAGACCAAAGAAATATTTATAAGACAATTGGAATTTTTATAAAACGAATTATTCTTTTCTCATATATCTTCCTACAGTTTCTCATCTCAGAGACTCTTCACAACTTTGCGAATTCTCACAGTTTTGGTCTTACTTCATACAAAACATACTAGCCAAGGAAAAAAGGCCTTTCTACACTACATGACTACCAAAACCTATACAAGTTGCGAGGCCCTGGAAATCACAAAGAGTGCAATTTTTGATGAAAAATGTGTTGAACTTCACACCTTGGCTTAAATGATATAGTGAGAAATGTGATTACGCAACTTTAAGAAATTAGAGTTAATGGAAAATGGTACCAACCTTTATGATCTCTAGATTTATCTTTATGTATTTTTACTATTTATCATAGAGATCGAGAAGACGTTTTTGGGACTGGTTATAAATGAGTTTAGTCATTGAGTTTAGTTCAAAGTTAATAGCCTGAAGTGGTAGTATATGCCATCAGTCATGGTCTCTATAGCCATTGAAAAGGCTTCCTAGAATGTGCAATTCAATGTTTGAAGATACTTCAATTGCGATGATCAGCACAAGTTTCATTGTCTCTCAGACATTAGCTTCTTCAGTAGTTTCTTCTTTAGTTATCAACCCGTACCAGGAACTCCATTTATCCACCATTTCATAATAGATTGAAAGACAAATGAGTCAACGACTCAGGATCAAATGAAGTGTCACCAACTAAAGGTCAAATAAAGTGTCACCAACAAAAGGTCACCATCTAAAGGTCAAACAAAGTGTCACCATCTAAAGGTCACAATAATAAGAACCACTAAGCAGTCTTGACCTTCTTCTTGTCAGGCTCTTCGTCATCACTCACATCCAATTGTTCTCCCTCAGAAGTATCCACGTCGCTCTCTTCCTGGCCATTGTTCATGGCTTCCACGTAGTAACGCACAGCGTTTGGGAAGATATCATCGAGAATCAAGCGAGCCAAATCCTCGCCGCTTTTGAACTCCTTGCCGGGCTTTTTCCCCGTCCATTCAAACCACGCAAATAAAGACTTCATCCCCTGACGATAGCGTTTCTTCTCGTCCGCGTTGTAGGCACCGTTCTTGTTTTGGCGGATGGTCTGGGGACAGATATCGTCGAGCTCCGAAGGCCATTGTACATCCACCTTCTCTGACGTAATCGTTTCTTCGCCATTCTCTACCGACACCCAAAAGCGTTTGGTCACAGTCTGTGTGGGGACTGTGTCTCCTGTATCGTTGAAGGAAATGGTGATGGAGAAGTCCCGGTACGAGCCAGCTTCCAGCGGCGTATCCGTCACATGGTAATGCACGTAGATATCGTCGATAAAGTCCAAGTACTTCAAGTCCTCCACGCGGATGTACTCGGCGAAATCGTCGTTTTCGGCAAGAATGATGTACCAAAACTGGGGGATGTCCTTCACAAGGGCTCTTCTCTTGGCATAGAGCGCCAGTGTTTTGTTGATGCGGAAAATCTCGGCCTCTTTCTCGGCCTCACCCATTTCCTGCTCACAGCTAGCGAGCTTGTTGAGAATGCCACCGAGTTGCTCTGCCGAAACCATTAGCCTTGTATGTGTTGAGGTATTGCTGATGTAGAGATGCGATGCATGCGCGCCCTGGACTTATCATGACATAGAATGTGCTGCTGGTGTCCAAAAAATTTCAAGTGGTCATAAAAACGGGCCTAAGGCGTTGGCTTGGGAAAAACAGAGGACTGGTGTATCTCTCATGGTCCCTTACGGTGTAATTATCCCAAAAAATTCACTTTCGGTTGCGGCCATACCAAGTGGAAACCACTGTTTCCCGTCCGATCAACGTTAGTTAAGCCACTTAGGGCCACAGTGAGTAATGCAGTGGGAGACCATGTGTGAAATTGTGGTGCTGCAATCTTTTTGCCTCTAGTAACTGTTTTAAGATTTTTGAAAACAGTGATATCCTAATTTTGGTCTTAATAATTTCTACTATCCTAATATTTATAATTTTTATGTTTTTAATAATTCTCGTGCTTAATTCTTGTGCTTAATTTTTTGTGGTCATCTATCTTCTCTTCCCCCGCTTCATTATAGTGGGCAACTGGAATGGCACCTTCAACGCAGCCACCTTGTAGTTCAGAGCCTCTCTCTTGGAAAGTCCCAAGGCCTGCGCCTCGCCAACACTCACCGGCTTGATCAGCGCGCCCAAAGCTCGGAGCAAATTCTGTACCTTGGTGGGTTTTATGTTCAATGCAGCCGCCACAGGAAGAACCTCAAGTCTATAGCCTTCCAAGTGGAACATCAACGCCAAAGCATGGCACAACAACTTGTCCTGGTGGAACGGGTCAATGACAAACGAGCGGTCTTTGGTCTTGCCCATTTGCAGGGCCCGCGACACAGCAAAGCGCTCCAAAATTCCATCCACCAAGGCCTCGGCTGGCTTGTTCTCCAACTTCTCCATCAAGTCGTCTTTGGACCGGCAGAATGGGTTGTTGTATACTGCAATCATTAACGAAACATAGTACGCCAACTGGAGCTTTTCGGTGTTGGCCAACGATACGTACTTCTCCACAGCCTTGTTGATGTAGGCCGATTTTCCATACGGCAAGTAGGCCACTCTCTTGGCTGGATCTTCCTCGTCCATAAGAGGCCCCACCCGAATGTACTGCAACTCTCTGTCGCTGACAATGTCGTGTATAGGATAGATATCCTCCACATTGGTGGCATCCTCATTGGCCTTTGGAGTAGGCCGTTCCACCGAGTCCTCGCTCTGCAACAGCTCGAGTGTGGGCAAGTCCGATGTGAACTCCTTGACATTGTCCACGATGTCCATTTCCATGTGCAGCAAATTGTCAGCCTCGATTCTGTTTTTCTCGATGTTTGCAATGGCTGCCTTGGATTTCTTGGTACCGAATGCTCTACCCAAAGCAGTTCTCTGCGCTCCATTGACCACTCCGCGCAGCTTGATTCTGGGACCCTTGTGCACACGCTTCTCCAACGATGTGACGGATCCGGTAATCACTGGCGACTTGAACAATTCCACACACTTTTCCTTGGCGTCATAAACTGCCACCACGTACTCGTTCTGACCAGCATCCTGGTGCGTGTGTCCGTTGTACTCCAACGTAGAGTTTTCTCCGTGGAGAAAGTAGGAATCTTTGTTATTGTGCTTGTAGAGGTCGAAATGACTGTCTTTGGGGATCTGCAAGCCGTTGAAAAACGATCCTACGACGAACGACTCATTTTGCAGTTCGTGGACGCTTTTGACCTTGATGTCGATGGTCTTGTATTGTTTTCCCATACCTTGCAACAGTATTAAAGAGATAGGTTGAATGGATCCTTTAGACTTTCAGATATTCTGGACCTTTAGACTTTCAGATATTCTGGACCTCTTAGACTTGGACCTGTTTTCTACCGTGAGGCTTGATGCGCTTTTTACTTGACTTTTTCGCATCCTCATCGCGGTCGAATACTGCACTTACTACGCCAGATTCCACCATAATGATCTGTTCTAATACTACTTCCTTTAAATATCTCTTATTCACAATGTCGAATACTTGAAATGCCTTTGGAAGTCAAAGACCCGGTTTCGTGGTGCACGGGTCTGTGGTCTTCTCTGCGCGCTTTTCATCGCATCGCTCTACTCATCTAACCGAGCCTTGCCGTGGTATAGCTCTGGAGTGGCTTGACGTACTCGGCAATTTCTATCTTTGTGGCTATTGAACCGTTATTGGCGGCTGTTGACAGCTGTTAAATCCTCTTCTGACTGCTGTTAAATCCCCTTGACCATTATGGATCTCACGTTGTATGAAATCCTAGGCGTGCCCCACAATGTCTCTGGAAAAGACCTTAAGGCTGCGTATCATGCCAAGCTTCTTCAAACTCACCCAGATAAAGCAAACAAAAAGGAAATTGACACTACCGGCCCCACGGTTGCAGAATTGCAAAACGCTTATGCCGTATTGAACAATCTTGACACTCGCAAAGCCTATGATGAAGAGCTCAGAGTGCTGTTCAAAAAGCAAGGCTTTAACATCACCGGCGATGGTTTGGATGTATACACTCTTTCGGACTTTTCTGAATCCCATGACCCAAAATCTGATACCTATGCTTGGTCCAGAGATTGTCCACGGTGCACCACTCCTAATGCTATCATCTTGAATGAAATGGACTTGGAGCGGGGGACTCCCGATGGTTCGGGATTTCTGATTGTCGTGCCTTGTCAAACATGCAGTCTTTGGATCACAGTTTTATATGAAGAGCTCTGATTTCCCCTTACCAAAGCCTAATGCGCGACGCTCAGTTCTTGGTAAAAGTTCCCTTACTTTTTCCACTGGAATCTCCTCACCTTTTCCACTTGGCCCCTCATTTTTTCCACTCGAAATCTCACCTTTTCCACTTGGCCCCTCACCTTTTCCATTTGACCCCTCACCTTTTCCACTTGGCGTCTGCTTCCACAATGGCCCCCAATGCTTTGCCCATGACTTCAAAATCTGACATGAGATTGACGTGGCCGGCGCTGGTGGCAAATTTACCAACGATATGTCCCTTACCCGATTGCTCGTCGTAAAAGTCAAATCCCCGGTTCTCGGGCATAAGCCAGCGCTGGTGCACCACTCCATCGCCCTTGCCATAGAAAAATTCATAGTAATTTCCGTCTTTGATATCCTGCCGGCTGTGTACGTATGTGCCGCGCACAGACGGCACTTGGTTGCCGTATACCACAGCCAATGGGGGGTATTTGTCCTTCAAAGAGTCGTTGAATTCCAAGCCAAGCGCATACTCTTTGGCTCTCTTTAAAGTGTCACATAAATACTCATAACTCTTGGAAAATGAAAAAGAGTACTTGTACTCGGTGACTGATTCCTCATCAATAGGACTTGTTGGACTGGCGCGCCCAGACTGGTGCCGTTTCTGCATCTGCAGATTGGTGAGCATGAGCTGAGATTTTCCTTTCCGGTTGATCCCTGTTTGGATAGACCTGATTCGAGAACTGAATAGCCCAATGGAGTTGGTCGGGCTGGAGTGATGCAGGTCTATGGGATGGTGTTCTGCAACCAATGTGTCTATTGAGGGTGAGTCGGAAGTGTCCTTGCCCTCTTTTTCCAATTGTCTTCTCACAGACGAGACCAAGGGATTCAAGTTGTACTCCACCCATGTCTCGGGATCGAAATAATCGAGATCGTAGTACTCCCCGGTCTCCTTATTGGAGAACACACGCCCTTTGAGTGGCAAGAGAGAGAACGACGATCTCATCATGAAGTTGGTTTCGAATGTCAAGATTTTGTCCGAATACATGATGGTGTCCCCGTAGCGAAGAGGCCCGAGGATATTGTAGCACTCGCTGGGGGTTCCCACGTAAACAAGCCCTCGGAAAAGATCGGGTCTTTTTTGCATGGCACCGTGAGCCACAAGGCCACCCATGGAATGCGCCACCACGATGACTTTCTGCTTAGTTTTGGCCTGGAGCTTCTCCATACGCTCTATTAACTGGTCGCGCGTGATATCCAAACTTAGCCTCCAGTCGTAGCCAAACTCGTCCACGGTGGTTTTCCCATTATCTAGTTTCTTGATGAATTTCTTGCAGATATCAAAAGGCCCGATGTTCTTCAAAATGCCGTCGGGGTAAATGTAGTCGGTAGCATTCAATTCGTCGTCGCGTTCGGGGCCTAGAAGAAGCTTGATCTTTCGCAAGTTGAAACCTGCCTTCAAGGGAATCCATACCCGTTTTCCCGTTTGGGCATCTCGAAGTATAGAGCCTCGGAAGCCGCCCATCACTAGAATCGGGCCGGAGATGTCGTTGTAAATGGATTCACAGGGTTTCTCTTTCTTCACCACGAAATCTGGCAAGAAGTCGGAGATGTTTCCCTTGATGGACTGCTTCATGGCCCGGAGTCGTACATCGTCGGTTCCTCGCAAGTGTGAGAACAACTTGGCTTCTTCCACGGTATTGACGGATTGCTGGCGCTCCAACTTGAGCCGGAGGCTCTCAATCTCTGGGTCTTCTTCCTTGTGCATAAACGGAAGCTTGAAGTTGGACTTGATTGACGAGAGCCCGCCAAAGGGAAGTGAAAACGAAAACACCTTCTGCAGGTTGGAGTAGTTGTCGTTTGTGGAGCCACTGGCGGCCTTCTTGGGCCCTGAGTTCTGGTCTGGGAGCTGCTGGCCCCCAACCAACGAGTTGGCATCTTCCTGGGTGTACCTGCGCTCGATACTGGCCGACCCGTTCGCCACCGAGTTGTGGAACTTGAGCTTCTCGGCATCCGAGCCGTGGTAGTATAGGATAGCGTCATCATCGTCTTCGTAATCGTCGTCATCGTCAGAACGAACCGCAGGGGGTTTGGCGTCGGGAGCCTGGGCGGTTGAGCGGTCTGTACCTTGCACAAGGGCAGGTTCCACGGAGGAGACGTTCATGGTAGGGTGTAGCGAAAGAGAAGGGAGGTTGCTATGGTAGCAAATCTGGGGGAGAGGAACTGATCTGGAATTTTGTATTGGATGTGCAATTGAGTCTGAAGGACTAGAGGAAAGTGGTGAGTTTTCTGATAGATAGAACTTTTGGGCAGAATTTGGAACGAGTTGGCTGGATCTAGTGGTATTAGCGAGGTAGTCAATTTCTCGATTTTGGTGTCATGTGCGGTGCAGACATATACGGTAGAATCGGATGTACGGACTGCACCGACGAGGGATCTCGAGACTGGTGCGAATATGACACTTTTGGAGGTCGCAGCCAAGAACTGAAAGAAACTGTTAGGAGAGGAGGTGATTAGGTGAGATGTAGTTATAATGATATAAATGAGAGGAAGTTTTAGGTAAGATGAGTTTTAGATAAGATGAGTTTTAGATAAGATGAGTTTTAGATAAGATGAGTTGTAGATAAGATGTAGGTGTAGTTATAGATAACATGTAGTTATAGATAACATGTAGTTGTAGATAACATGTAGTTGTAGATAACATGTAGTGGTGTGTTGTAGATAACATGCAGTTGTAGATGTACACATGTGACGTACACCTGTAAAGCAATTAGTACTTTACTATGAAGACTGTTATGATTCAGTTACTGAAACTTGGCCAGGTAAGCTGTAGTATATAAATCTCAGTGTGCAACTTCAGCTCTACTGTAATACCTGGCTTACTATTGGTCAGTATCTAATTCGATATCATTCCATAGTGCAACAGATTTGGCCCATATAATCCGAGTAGAATGTGGAAGTAGACGAGCCAGTCCCAACCACACAATTCCTTTTCCATAGACCTGTTTTCTGATTGTTATAAACTAGAAATGGTCATTGGTCTTGTGAGCATGCAGGACATATCTGATTCATGCAAAGTATTCAAACCAGCGCGAAGAGTTCAAACCAAGACAAAATGCTTCAAACCAGCGCGAAAACAATTCAAACCAAAAAAAGATAGTAAGCCAAGAAATTAATGGTTCAACCAAGAAAAGAATAGTAAACCGAGAATAGTTCAAACCATCACCATTTTTTTCAGGTTTTCATACACCCAAAAAGCTGTTGTATATAGGATAACAAGAAACAGTTCCGTCCATTCTAAGCTTCTATTGGAAGACTCCAAATGTATATGAGGCAATCCTCTAGATTGATTTAAATTCTAAGTTGGTGTGAAACATTATGCCATAGGCCGCGCGAAGGGTGTGAAACTTTTGAATTAATGTATTTTTCAAAAAACTTTCATTCACTTCGCACAATCTTTCAAACCAAATGGCATGATGTCAGATTTTATCAGAAATTTATCAGAATTAAATTCATAGATTTGAATCTAAAGAATTGCCTCATTTACTACATTTGGATCCAAGGGTCAAAACAATAAACTAGCTTCCTTTATATATACACAACTTGTAGTTGGTACAACATTCAAAGGGTACGAAACTTTTGAATTATTGATTTGAACAATTTTTACTGGTTTGATTAATTTTGTCGCACTGCTTAATTAATTTGAAAAATTTGGTTTGAACCATTCTTTTTCTTGGTTTCAATCTTGTCGCGCTGCTTTGAATATTTTTGAAAACACTGTACTATACTACTGTTCTCTCAATACTTGATACTTTTGGCTCTAATGTTAAAAGTGATATTTTATAGATCCCCAAGGGCAGAATCTCTGTATATAGTAACTAGGTCCAGTCCCATGACCGTCCGAAATTTTGGGTGGGCAATTGACCATGGCTCCTCTACATCCGATATTGTAAGTAGACGGGATTGAGAATTATCGACGAATAAAGTACCTCAGGGCTACTGACCTTGACTATGGATGATCAATGAATTAAATGAATATCAATTACACTATAATTTTTATACACAATCAAAAACCGTCCAGTAAAATCCATCATGTTTGTATAGGCTTTAGAAGTATTCTATCAAATCCATTCCAAGAGTTGCAATTCAGAATTAAGTGATGTTATAGTGCGTGGGTGACATTCTCACTGCTGTGCTCAGCAATTCCAAGCTTCATCAGTCTTGCCGCGACTAAATTTCAGCCATTTTCAATTCACATTTTCTCCTCTCTTTTTATATTTTCTTCGCTCTGTATGAGGCAGTTGCTGCACGCTTGAAGTGATAAGTGATCTCCACTGTGATTAGTACTATTCTACTACTCTACTGCTCTACTACTACTCTATTCTACTACTACTCTACTCACTACTACTCCACTCTACTACTACTCCACTCTACTACTACTCCACTCTACTACTACTCCACTCCTCTCTTATCCATTTACTTCCTGATCTCGTTTCCTCCTGTATCTCTTGTTCATCTGTTGTGCTACATACAGGCCCTTGAGTCGCACTTCTCGCCACACATAAAACACCCTCCCATATCTCCATTACTCCTTGCCACATCCACTTATCATGTCGCTTGTGGGCTTAAGGTTCGCTGCCTATGTAAGGCGCATGCCCAGAGTGGCCAAGTCCCCCCGGGCGTGGCTCGGCTCGACCCCCCACCGCCTTTTCCTGATGTCCCGGCCCGTCGCCAACAAAAACTCCCAGCTTGACTCCGAGATCAAGAAACTTAATCAGCTTAGAAAAGACTTCAACAGAGCCGGCATCTTGGATAAACTCAAGCTCGGGCCCCAGCTCACGCTTCAGGAACAGAAGGTGTTGGACCTTCAGTTCGGCAACAAGTCGCTCCGCTCCATCCACCTCCTAGTGTCGGAAACCCCGCTTGATTTGGCCCTGTCGCAGAGATTACGCTCCATGTATCTGTTTTTGCTAGATGCCTACTTGCTGGAATCGGCAGAGTGTAAGAAAACGGGTGCTTACAAGGACGACTTGGCCGAGTCGCTAGTGGCGCGTTTTAGCTCAGAATACCCTCAGCTTGCGCCCATCACGCTTCTGGATATTGAAGTCACTTTCGATGCTTTCAACCGAATTCTGAACTCCATCAATACTGTGGAGGATATCCAGTTCCTGAACGCCGAAGCCCAGAGCCTTTTTGCCTCGTTCCATGCTGAGAACCACGCCTCTTCCCCCGGAGAAGTCGATGAGAACATAGTTAAGGTGTGGTGTGATATTCATGAGTTGTTCACGTCTATCCCCTATGTGGAGGATAATTCCGTGTCCATCAACCCATTGGTGCCACCCAAGATTGAGTATCCATACCTAAATTCCTTCTTCAAGCAACTGCTCGAAAAAAGTGCTTTTGGTCCCAAGTCCGGGTTTTTTTCGCTGAAACAGTCCCAGGACCCCAAACAACTGAATTCTTCTAAGAATTCCAAAAAGCCCATTTACTTTGATTTCGATATCAGCACCCAGAACATGCGTCTATTCTTTTTGGGTCTTGGGGCCGGTCTTTTGTTGTTCATTCTCTACGCAAACCAAGAATCAAACCACGAAATCACCTTTCAAGAGTTCACGTCTGAGTTCTTGCGCAAGAATCTAGTCAGAAAAATCCGGGTTATCAACAATAGAACTGCCATTTTGGAGCTTAATGAGAACGCAAACCCTGATGCTTCGAAAACTAACGACTACTATTTCACCATTGGAAACATCGAGAGCTTCGAGCGCAATTTGAGAGCTGTGCAGGATCAATTCGGCATCCCTGACCAAATCAGAGTCCCTGTTGTTTACGTCACGGAAGGAAGCACCGCCAAAATCTTAGTCAATTTCCTTCCCACCTTGTTATTTCTTGGAGCCATCTACTACATGACCAAGAAAGCTAGTATGGGTGGAATGGGGGGTCCACTAGGCTTTGGCAAATCTACTGCTAAGAAATTCAACCAAGAAAAGGACATCAAGATCAAGTTCAAGGATGTTGCGGGTATGAATGAGGCTAAAGAAGAAGTCATGGAATTCGTCAAATTCTTACAGAACCCAGCAAAGTACGAGAAGTTGGGCGCCAAAATTCCTAGAGGTGCTATTTTGTCTGGACCTCCTGGTACAGGTAAAACCTTGATTGCAAAGGCCACAGCTGGAGAAGCAGGCGTGCCCTTTTTCTCTGTTTCGGGATCGGAGTTCGTGGAGATGTTTGTGGGTGTTGGAGCTTCTCGTGTGCGTGACTTGTTCAAGACAGCCCGTGAGAACGCGCCAGCGATTGTTTTCGTGGACGAAATTGATGCCATTGGTAAGCAAAGATCCAAGGGAAATGCCAGTGGAGCCAACGATGAACGTGAAACGACCTTGAATCAGCTTTTGGTGGAAATGGATGGCTTCGAAACCCTGGACCACGTGGTTGTGTTAGCAGGAACCAACAGAGCAGACATTTTGGATAAAGCGCTCATGAGACCCGGCAGATTTGATAGACATATTGCTATTGATAATCCTGAGCTCGAGGGAAGAAAGCAAATATTCGAAGTGCATTTGAGGAAAATCAAGCTTGTGCAAAATATTGACAAAGATTTGCCGGGCAGATTGGCAGCCTTGACTCCTGGGTTTTCTGGAGCAGACATCGCCAATGTGTGCAACGAGGCAGCTTTGATTGCAGCCAGGTACAATGCCAAGTCCGTGACGTTAAGACATTTCGAGCTTGCCATCGAGAGAGTGATAGGCGGAGTTGAGAAGAAATCCAAGTTGTTATCTCCAGAAGAGAAGAAAGTGGTAGCATACCACGAGGCAGGACACGCAGTGTGCGGATGGTTTTTGAAGCATGCGCACCCACTTCTCAAAGTGTCGATTATTCCAAGAGGTCAGGGAGCCCTTGGCTATGCCCAATATTTGCCACCAGACCAGTATTTGATGAGCGAAGCAGAATTGATTGACCGGATGGTAATGACTTTGGGAGGACGGGTATCAGAGGAGTTGAACTTCAGCACGGTCACCAGTGGAGCATACGATGACTTTAAGAAAGTGACGGGTATTGCGCAGTCCATGGTTTTACGTTTTGGAATGTCGGACAAAGTGGGTATGGTGAACTATGCAGACACGCAAGGGCAAGATCTGTTAACCAAGCCATTCAGTGATGAAACCAACGATGTGATTGATTCCGAGATCAGACGCATTGTGGAGGAGTGCCATGCGAAATGCAAAGAGTTGTTGCAAGAAAAGTCTGAGGCGGTGAAGTTGGTTGCTGAGGAGTTGTTAAAGAAAGAGTTTATTACCAGAGAGAGTATGATTCGGTTATTGGGCAAGAGACCATTTCCTGAGACCAACGATGCGTTTGACAAGTACCTTGATGGAAAGGATGCTTTCAAGGATGATCGAAGCGAAGTGGGGGATCAAGTGGGGGATCAAGTTGAGGATCAAGTGGGGGATCAAGTTGAGGATCAAGTTGAGGATCATGTTAAAGAAGTTAAGGACCATGTTAAGAAAGTGGAGGACCATGTTAAAGAAGTGGAGGACCAAGTGGAAGACCATGTGAAGGACCAAGTGGAACACCATGTGGAAGACCAAAGCAAAGTCAATGACTCAGAAACAAAGGCTTCTAAAAATCATCAAACTGACGACAAGAAGAGTGAAAACTAATGTACATAGAAAATCAATCTTAGTTAGCCCAAATGTAGTGCCGTTGAAGGCATGAAAGAATCCTGGGTATCAAGTGTCCTGCACGCAAACCGCCCTCTCTCCAACCATCCATTATACCATAGCCAAGTCAATTTTCAGATCAAGACTTGTTGAAGTGTTTAAAAATACTTTAAGGATGAATATGTAAAGGTTATACTTTTTAAAAGTTAATATTGGATTTTTAAGGTTCCTATAGGTTTTTACTGTGTAGATATGCGCACAATCTGTTGTTTTAAGATCTACTGCGAATAGTGAATTCATCGAACACCAGTATCACTAAGTATGACTAAACCCACAGTGAATCACTAATTAAATGTAATAAATATCACATCTAATAATATCTAATAATATAACATCTAATATCATAATATCACATCTAATATCACATCTAATATCACATCTAATATCACATCCAAATTAATTCTAAATCCGTATCATCCATCCTCCCATCGCCAAAGGATCAAATAGGATGCACGGGTGCGCGCATGGACAAGACAGCGAAAACAACTCTCCATCCTCACTACACCATGACTAGAAGCGTTAAACTGGATGACGAGGAACTGGGCAGCCCCAGATCCCCCAGGCATGCCAAGGCGCAGAGAAAAACACTAGCAGGAATGGACTTGGACCCCGAGGAAGGTGACGAGGAGTATAACGAGGAGTACGACGAGTCCAACGCCAAAGGTGAGGACGACGACGATGTCGCCAAAGACGACGACAACGGCGATGTGGATGAAGAGGACGATGATATGGAGCCCATAAAGAAACGGAGAGGCCGCAAGAGAAAAGCTTCCACCGAGGAACCAGAAAGAGACGATGACAAGGCAGAGGCAGAAGACCCCGAGGGTGCAGATGGTGGCGAAGCAGAAGAGGGCGAAAAGAGTGACGTCAAAAAAAGGCCAGGGAAAAAGAGAGGCCGGAAGCCCAAGGCTGCACGCGTCCAGGAATCGGTATTGGACAATGAAGGCAATGAGATCGAGGTCAAGAACGACGAGGTGGTGATGGAGGAAGACCCCAAGGGCCTCGAGAAGATCGACGAAAACGGCTTTTTGAAAGGTGACCGCAAGTTCCGCATCAAAACATTCACATTGTTGGGCAAAGGAGACCGCCAGTACATGGTGTCTACCGAGCCTGCGCGTCTTGTGGGCTTCAGAGACTCGTACTTGTTGTTCAAAACGCACTTGTCGCTTTTCAAGAAGGTGTGTACGCACGACGAGAAGATGGACTTGATATCAAGGCAATTGATCCCTACGTCTTACAAAGGCCGGTCCGTGAACCTTGTCACGGCACGTTCCATTTACAGAGAGTTTGGCGCACGCATGCTTGTTGGCGGACGCAAGGTGATTGACGATTTCTTTGAGGATAAGGCCCGAGAAAGGGGAGATGTGGAGGGTGAATACGCAGACCCGGAAGAAGTGTCAGGCAAGGCCAGCTACGGAGCCGGCGACCATAACTCCTTCACGGCGCATGTCACGGGGTCGGCTCTCATCAACTACCAGGCCGACCCTACGTGGGAGTACCAAGTTGCTATGCAGACGTTGGAGTTCAACAAGACTTTGGCGGAGGCCAGAAACCAGGTTTGGCTTCGTGGAATCAAGGACACCTATAGCGGCTTCAACTTCTACCCAGTGGCCAGTCAGCCTACCAAAGCAACGTTTGCTAAGGTGGGGGAGGCTAGTGAAGATGCTGCCGGTCTCCAGTGTTCCATACGCTTGTGCAACCCCAACATACGGAAAACTGTCACGGGCTTGGCGAGTGTTCCGAAAGAGATATTCGATGACATCGAAGACGAGTCGATAAAGGAAGCCATTCTCGAGCAGCAAAGATACGAGAGGTCATTGTAGAGACCTTCGCTGCGCTTTTCGGTATACATACCGCTGTACTTTAGTCCTATTAATTAACGAAGCTTTTGATGTAAGGTGTTAGAAATAACGAAGCTTAAGTCTTGGCAAAACAAACCTTAAGTCTTAGCAAAACGAAGCTCAAGTCTTGGCAAAACAAACCTTAAGCCTTAGCAAAACGAAGCTTAAGTCTTGGCAAAACAAACCTTAAGTCTTAGCAAAACAAACCTTAAGCCTTAGCAAAACGAAGGTCTTGGCAAAACAAACCTTAAGTCTTAGCAAAATGAAGCTTTGAAAGTCTTTTCTTAGCAAATATTTAATTGTCTTTAGGTGATTGCCTCTTCATCAGATTGGATAGAGTCAGGAGGCGAATCGTCTATATCATCAAAGACAATGCTTCCATCTGCACCGCCTTCACGCGCATGGCCCTTTCTCTCCATGTGTTTTCTTAACTCAAAGTCCACTTTGGTCTTTCTCCGACCAACGTGAACGGTAATGTCACCTTCCTCCACAATCTCCGCATGTTTTTTCGAGTAAGCCACCTCAGCCTTGGCCTCCTTTCCGGAAATCTTGTGGTTGACACGAATGTGCTTGGCCAAAGTGTCGTGTCTGGTGAAGATGCGAGGCCCGGTCATGGGGTCAGTTTTGACGCACACAAAACACTTGAACAACTTCTTCTTTTTCGAATGCACGGTTTCTTGGTGTCTGATCAATTCGTACTTTCTGGAAAACCGTCGCAAACACATCTTTTCCGGCTCGTCCGACGACGGAAGCTGGCATTCATGTATAACATCGGGGTCGTAGTTGGACGATCGGCTCGTGAGCGGATGCTTGTCGGTGCTATTAATGACTTTTTGGGAATTTGAATTTGGCTTTGCATCAAGACGGATCTTCTTCTTCACTCCAGCTTTTTGAGACTGCCCATCGTGCTCCATAACAATATCTTCCAGCACGCTGATATCCGGATCATAATGGGGGTCGGAATGGGCAGGTTGCACTGGAGACTTTGAGTCATCGTCGGTGATCACGGGAGACGAGGGGTTGGAGGAGGAGGCGAAGTTGGAGTTGGAGCCTGTTTCCATAAGCTGGTGGTACAACTCGTGTGATATCTGCAGCTCTTGCTTGTAGGTATGTCGGTGGTAGTCTCTCATGAAGCGAGAATATGACTCATTGAGGTCGAAGTCGATGATGGTAAGGAACTGGTAGATGGCCGGGCGCCACTGAAGCAAGTTATAGATTTCCCAGTAGTTCAAGCTCATGACAACAGTGGTCAAGAAGCGGATAGTAAGCGTGGCCAACTGCAATTGCTTGACATTGGTGGCAATTTTGATGAACACATCGAAGCATTTCTCCACCACAAGGTATAGTTGCAGGTTCAAGGGGTCCAGCACCTCGATGAACCGGGGTAAGGCATCAGTCAAGGCCACGAACTTGCGCTCTAGTTTAGTATGCTGACGAGAAGTGATGGCTCCATCGAATAGGAGTGACGACACACGGAAAAGGTGCTCTGCATAGTCTGCCACCAAGCTCGGGTTGCCTTCCACGAGAAGGTCCACCAAGTGAGCCGGCACCAGGCCAGACGAGGTATCTAGCCAGCTTTTAGTAAAGCCACCACCAAAGTCAGGAAGAGGGCGGCGGGGCGAGGCCAGCGTCGTTTCTTCTATGGTGGACACATGCAGTTTTTGATATGGTTCATGATACTCCAGTCTGGACGAGGGTAGCGTACTAGGAACCTCATAGGATACTTGAGAAGCCAGCTCACTATCGAGGGTAGGATCAGAAAGGCCCTGGCTCATTTTGAGTCAGTTGTGTATTGGAGAAGGAGGATGGATGAAGGATGGATGAAGGACCACAGAATAAGGATCAATGAATCAAAGGACCAAAGAATAAGGATCAATGAATCAAAGGTCAAAGATGATTGTCACCCGTGAAGCAGGGTAGTGGCAGGTAGATGGCAGGGTAGTGGCAGGTAGATGGCAGGGTAGTGGCAGGTAGAATGGAAGGGTAGTGGCAGGTAAAATGGAAGGGTAGTGGCAGGTAAAATGGAAGGGTAGTGGCAGGTAAAATGGAAGGGTAGTGGCAGGTAAAATGGCAGGGTAGTGGCACGGAGAACTGGGCAGGTAATAGTTCCAAGAATCAAGTTTTCAAACCCAAAGAAAGCTACCGTGCAAGGGCGTATAAGCAAAGGCAAAAGGACGTATAGCAAGACAGGCCCAAAAGGGTGGCAAGGAAAAGTCCGTGAAAGGAGTAGGCCGTTGAGACGGAGGAGGAAATCGATCGACTGCAAAAAGTGCAAAACGGGTGCGGCACGACCTAGCAGACGAGAAACGCTACTGTGACTCTGGCAGAAATGCGACAAGGATACTGCGAGACAATGGAGATGGGCAAGAGAAGGTAAGGAGAAAGATTAGACGGGCCTGCATATGGCAAGCATTTTATTATTTTGAAACAGTTTTACTTGATGATTTTAAAAAGTTCGATGTAGTTATTTGATATGCTTGAGGGAGGAGCATTTCTGCTTCTGAACGATGATTCGATGAAGGCTGAGAATGGGGGAACAATGCGCGCGGGCGTGCGCGCATTTTGCAGCCATTGGTTTCAGCAGCGTATGAAACGTTTGAACTGATACTTGAAGAGAATGAAGAGCTTTAGGCGTAGTAACTTTAGTATTGATATTTTTGAACAATAGTTTTGATGTATTGAATTTAACGTTGCAACTTTTGTTCTTGCTACACGTTTATTCATAATGGTCAAGTTGTTCAGTAGAGAGAAGTGGTAGAGAGAAGTAGAGAGAAGTAGAGAGAAGTGATAGAGAGAAGTGGTTTCATCACACATAGTTCATCACATAGTTCATCACATAGTTCATCACATAGTTCACATAGTTCATCACATAGTTCATCACATAGTTCACATAGTTCACATAGTTCACATAGTTCACATAGTTCACATAGTTCACATAGTTCACATAGTTCACATAGTCACATAGTTCTTAACATAGTTCTTCACATAGTTCACATAGTTCACATAGTTCTTCACATAGTTCTTCACATAGTTCTTCACATAGTTCTTCACATAGTTTTTCACATAGTTCTTCACATAGTTCTTCACATAGTTCTTCACATAGTTCTTCACATAGTTCTTCACATAGTTCTTTAGTTCATTACATATAATTCTTCATATGGCTCTCTAACGTCGCATCCACTTATTGCTCGGATCGTGGCTCGGTCCGCTCCTTGGAATTCATATTCCCCTGCGCAGATGATGTCTGCAGCCCTTGCACTGCGTACACGTTTTGATGGGCCATTGGAACGTCCGAACTAGAATATTCATGTCGGGAAACAGGCTTGTCGGGCCCTGCATACTGCGACGGGTACATCGTATTCACGAACGGGTATTGCACAGGATACCCTTTCATGGGCATGTTCATGGGCACGGATTCTCCATAGTACACATTTTCTGGCCGCTTGTAGTATGACTGCACAAAATTAGGCTGATACCCGGCGTACGGCGCATAGTTGTTGGGGTAGTTGGATGGCTCGGGTCGCTTCATATCATTGTCGTGCGGTGCTGCATAGCCTGGGCCTTGCACATAGTGTTTGGGCGGTGGAAGCCACGACTGGAAATTTTGAGGTGCTCTACCCTCGTAGTTCATCTGACTTTCTGGCTGAACAGTTGTATTCACGGAATTTGACGAATTCACGCTGGAACTTCCAGAGTTCTTCATATGCCCCAAGATCAGAAAATCTTTTTGCTGGCCATCCTCCCACGATGACTTTGCCTTGGCATCTTTTGCAGCCTTTGTCTCTTCATTAAGTGGTTTCGGGAGAAATTTACCAGGCCGAACTATGAACGTGGAGAAAGATGACTCGGAGGCATGCTTTAGTCCTGAACCACCTGGATGCCTTGAATGAATCTTTTCAGGGGCGCCTTCCGAAGGAAGATCTTTATCAGTCCTGGATTCACTATCTTCCTTTTCTGCATCCTCTCGAGCCATCATCACGGCTCGTTTGTTTTCTTTGCCTGTGATTCCATGCTTTCTTCTGATGTGCCGCGCCAAAGAGTCATGCCGCGGATACAGCTGGTTGCTGTTGCCTGCTTGCTGACAAAAATAACACTTGTAATTTTTTTTCCTGGTGGCATGCACAAACTCTTGGTGTCGCTGGAGCTCGTTCTTGCCATAAAAAACCTTCATACAAGGCTTGTTGTCACCGGTGTTCAAAAGACGGCATTGGTGGATTGCCTGCGCAGCGCCTCTTTTTTCGTAGTCGTTCAATACTTTTTGGAAGATTGACGCCACGAAAATACCACCCTCTGTATTCTTTTTCTCTTCTTCCATCATGGCCACGGCCTCGTCAGTTTCGTAGCCGTCATCTTCGTCATACTCCCTATGAGCATGTGACTGAGCTTCCTGCGCAATGTTGTCAAGGGTCTTGTGAATGAAGATAAACACCTTTTGGTGTTTTTGGAAATCTTCTTTGGGGTCTGTGGCATCGGACTTGCGATCCTTGGACTCAGGCTTCTGCTTGGACTCGGAATCCAGCTTTTCTGATAAGTCGAGGTTATCGGTGGTTTCGAAGTTTTCGAGGGTATCGAAGTTTTCGGGGATTTCGAAGTTTTCTGGGATTTCAGGGCTTTCGGGCTTCTGAGACTTTCGTTTTTCAGACTTTCCAAGTTTTTCAGACCTTCCAAGTTTTTCAGACTTTCCAAGTTTTTCAGACTTTCCAAGTTTTTCAGACTTTCCAAGTTTTTCAGACCTTCCAAGTTTTTCAGACCTTCCAAGCTTTTCAGACCTTCCAAGTTTTTCAGACCCTCCAAGTTTTTCAGACCCTCCAAGCTTTTCAGACCTTCCAAGTTTTTCAGACCTCTCAAGCACCTCAGAATTTTCTTCAGTTTCAGGTTCTAAATTCAATACCACACGGGGCCGTTTTGGTGGACGCCCCGGGCGTCTCTTCACCGGAGCAACCACCCGCACCTGATCCTGGTTCAAGCGGAGATCAATATATGACTGGAACGAAACCTTCCTCATTTTATGCAGTGTGGAATCTCGATCCACAGAGTGGTAGGAGAAGTTGTAGAAGGGAAACGGAAATGGGTATTGGAGGCCCTGGCGCAAGTTGAAGTTGAGGTAGTTTGCAGGCGGCCTGACCATGTGACCCAAGGTGGTGAGCTTGATGTCAAAGCCCAAGAGCTTGAGGAAGTAGTCAAAGTTGGGAATGGCCAAGAGGAGATGGTAGATCTCCCAGCACTCTAGCGCATACACTAGGCGTACTAGGTACTTTGTGATCTGCGACGAAAGCGACATGTTGAAGTACAGCGTGGTCACCTTCAATAGGTACTGGTAGTTGTCGATTAGCACCCGAGAGAGATAGTCGTTGGGGTAGGCTTTGGCACCGCTCTTGATGGATGGCACACGGGCCATGAGCTCCCGGAGCAGCTCCTCATACTTCATGCGGGTGGTATCATCAAGGTTAGGTTCCAGAATGAGGTGGAGGTGTTCGAGGAGAAGAAGAGAGTGGGTCTCCATAGATGGCGAAGGCAGTATATGATTGGCGGCGGTTGCTGAGCTTTTGGAGGGGGTTCTGGTGCCTTCATTGGCGTCTAGAGGGCGGCCTTGGATACGGAGGAGGTCTCTCATGATAGGGTCGTATCTGGCATCGGAATCGTCTGCGGCGATGATTTTAGGGAGCTCCTGTTGGATAGTGGAACGTAATGTGGCGGCCATTATGGACCGGGAGAGACTTGGGCGGCAGTAGGGGGAATGAGCTGGGGCCTGGCGGAACTACTAAGTGTGGACTGGAACTCAGCTGCGAAACGTCGTGCGCGAACCACCAACCTGATACACTGGTCATCATGTAGTCTTATACAGGTTTTGATGATTGAATGGAGACACGTGTAGGTAATAGTAGGTCATACATAGAGCCACTTAATGTTTAGTCATTCATTTTTACAAATCTTATTATAGAATCTTATTATAGAGAACAATATGTTCATATCATAAGTCTACTAGGTCATCATTACTAGTATTATCATCGGTCACAAATCTTATTATCATCGGTCACAAATCTGATTAGTCATCGATCACAAGTATGTTGATTAAAACTCATCAACTCACGTGTAGATTCAATATTGAGTACTGGTTAAAGTGTAACTGGTAAGTGAGGTATCGAGTGAGAAGGTCACGTGAGGCAGAGGTCATCTAGAGGTCAGGTTCATAGAAAGAACCTAGAATATTATGAGTAGGTCAGTAGTAGGTGTATATTATTATGGTCTCATTTTTTATTATAGTCTTATTTTTCATTATAGTCTCATTTTCATTATAGTCTCATGTCTCGTGTCTCATTATAGTCTCATTATACTAGGTCTCTATACTGTCATCAGGTCTTTATAAATTTATAGTAAATCTATAGTTCTAAATTATATCTTATTACTCATACACGGTCATTCTCATTTATTAGAATACTAGGTCAAAAAGACTTACATCCAACAGATACTTACGGTCATAAATATGTGTTTACACTACAGTTATATCTTATACTAGGTATACAGTCACAGTCATAGTCACACATGAATACCAGATCATACGTTATTGAATTCTGCAGGTCTTAGTCAGCTCATCCCTCTAAAAGGACCATACTTATGTATCAGTCAGGTCAAATTTATGGAGATGGAGTTACTGATCTGCCATTATATCCAGGTAATATGGACCTAAAATGTTATCATAATCAAATGAACTAGGTAGACGTCTTACAAAATGTCTACTAGTTTACAGTCTTGTCTAGTTAGTGTTTTCTTATGAGTCTTGTTTTCTTATGAGTCTTGTTTTCTTATGAGTCTTGTTTTCTTATGAGTCTTGTTTTCTTATGAGTCTTGTCTAGTTAGTCTTGTACTGTTATGAGTCTTGTTATGAGTCTTGTACTAATTACAAGTCATATACTATTATGTAAAGAATACTACATCATATACTAGTTATAAGTCTAATACCAATTACAAGTCATATACTATTATGTAAAGAATACTACATCATATACTAGTTATAAGTCCTATACCAATTACAAGTCTTATACAAGTCTTATACAAGTCTTATACAAGTCTTATACAAGTCTTATACAAGTCTTATACAAGTCTTATACAAGTCTTATACAAGTCTTATACAAGTCTTATACTAGCTATACAGTCATGTACTATAGTATACTACATCACTTACTTTAATATTAAGACATACATAATAGTTATAGTCATACATAAGTTACAAGTCTTAAGTAGAAGTCTTAAGTAGAAGTCTTAAGTAGAAGTCTCAAGTAGAAGTCTTAAGTAGAAGTCTTAAGTAGTTAC
>VATE01000155.1:0-32152 GCA_008065195.1 Metschnikowia amazonensis | reverse complement strand
AACTGAACTAGTTTCCATATTATGATATATATTTAAACTTGTATTTGGTATGAATAATTTTGTCGCACTGGTTTGAATAATTTTGAAAGACACTGTACAGTCTTTTTCAAAATTCTTCATACCAGCGCGACAAAATTAGTCATACCAGTGCGATAAAAATATTCAACCAAATACAAGTTTTAATATACAGCATAACATGGAAACTAGTTTAGTTTTGCCCGTTTCGACCGTTCTTTGGAATACTGCAAGAATAGTGTATATAATAACTGTCTAAATAAAATTTCTGATTACTGAATTCCATTAAAGTTGGTGTGAAACATTATGCCATTTGGTTTGAATACTTTTGAAATATTGGTATGAATAATTTTGCGCGCTGGTATGAATAATTTTGAAAAACAGTGTATTACAGTCTTTTTCAAAATTATTCATACCAGCGCGACAAAATTATTATACCAATATTATTTATACCACTGCGACAAAATAATTATACCAAATGGCATAAAGTTTCGCACCAACTTTGAATACACTGTTTTTCATAAATATTCATGCCAGCGTGCAAAATTATTCAAACCAATATCTCGAATTTATTCAAACCAATATTTCGAATTTATTCAAACCAATATTTCGAATTTATTCAAACCAATATTTCGAATATATTCAAACCAATATTTCGAATTTATTCAAACCAATATCTCGAATTTATTCAAACCAATATTTAGAATTTATTCAAACCAATATCTCGAATTTATTCAAACCAATATCTCGAATTTATTCAAACCAAATACAACATTGTATTTACAAGATAACATAGTAACTAGTTCAGTTTTGGCCCTTTTTACCCTTGATT
Source organism: Metschnikowia amazonensis (assembly GCA_008065195.1). NCBI lineage: Eukaryota > Fungi > Ascomycota > Pichiomycetes > Serinales > Metschnikowiaceae > Metschnikowia > Metschnikowia amazonensis. Next base: position 31,305 of record VATE01000155.1, on the reverse strand, counting down.
CGAAGACTCCAAGTAGAGTATATAAGTAATCGTTCAAATATAACTTTTCTGGTTACTGAATTCTAAAACAGTTGGTGTGACACATTTCCTCATTTGGTTTGAAAGATTGTGCAAAGTGGTGTAGCTTTCAATAAAAAGATATTTTATATCCTGCTGACTGCTATTACATTCTACTCTTGGAGTCTTCCAATCAACTGTCAAATGAAAAAAACTAAAGTAGTTTCTGTCAGATCCACCTTGGGTATTACACTACCCAATGGTCCAAATTATAGCTACGCTGTACGATTAGTGGAGGAATCACGGTAGACCCTGTCTAATACGACCAGAACACGTGATCTCCTTATATACAGTCGCCTCGACCAGATATGGCTCACTACAGCCAGCATCATAACAAGCAGCCAGCAATCATAACAAGCAGCCAGCATTAGGGCTGGCTCGCCCTTGGACTATGTAATTACCTAGATTCCCACTTATTGGGAATCCATCAACGAATACGCACATGATAGGTAAACAAACGTACTAAAGAATCTAACAGTTTCCATGTTATGCTGTATTTTAAAACTTGTATTTGGTATGAATAATTTTGTAATATTGGTATGAATAATTTTGTCGCATTGGTATGAAAAATTTTGAAAAATAGTGTATTTATACCAGTGACAAAATTATTATACCAATATTATTTATACCAGTGACAAAATTATTATACCAAATGGCATAATGTTTCACACCAACTTTTAATAGAATTAATAATCAGAAATTTATATCTGAGATTACTCTTGTATGCTATTACTAGAGTCTCTCAATCAGCGGTCGAAGAAAAAACTAAAGTAGTTTCCATGTTATGGTGTATATTAAAAGTTGTAATTGGTATGAATAATTTTGTAATGTTGGTATGATTTTTCGCACTGGTATAAATGATATGATTTGTCGCACTGGTATAAATGATATGATTTGTCGCACTGGTATAAATAATATTGATGATTTTGTCGCACTGGTACAGTCTTTTTCAAAATTATTCATACTAGTGCGAAAAAAATATTCATACCAATATTTCAAAATTATTCAAACTAGTGCGACAAAATTATTCATACCAATATTTCAAAATTATTCATACTAGTGCGACAAAATTATTCATACCAAATGGCATAATGTTTCACACCAACTTTTAATAGAATTAATAATCAGAAAATTTAAATTCTAGAAGATTACTCTTATATACTATTCTTGGAATCTCTTAATCAGCGGTCGAAGAAAAAACTAAAGTAGTTCCCATGTTATGGTGTATATTAAAAGTTGTAATTGGTATGAATAATTTTGTAATGTTGGTATGATTTTTCGCACTGGTGTAAATAATATTGATATGATTTTTCGCACTGGTATGAATAATATTGAAAAAGACTGTATGAATAATTTTGAAAAATACTCTAGTAGAGAACTAGAAGTTTATATATGTAGAAAGTAGTTAATCGTTACAGCTCTAGATTACAGTAATATCTCGTTCAACCAGGTTGTAAAGGTCCAAACTGGTCTCACTTATTGATAACTTTCTTGAGAAATGTCCACTTAAATTTATTCCTTTGATCAACAGGATCTCTAACTTGCGCGTTCTGAAGACAATTTATGGTACTAGTCAGCTATGTAGTCATGGCTCCTAATTCAACCTTCTACTTTAATACTTTATCTGAAGCAATCTTGCTTTAGTGTTCTACACTTGGATTTATAATAACATGTTTATACTATTTCTGATGTTCCAATGTAGGTTTAGGCTAATCTCAGGGATGTACGGGTTTCAACTATTCAAGCAGCGCGCGAAATGTTTGAAGAAAATAGATAATTCAAAGTCATCTCAGTCTTAAACAAATGGCATAATTCACACCAACTTTATATCAATATTCTGAATTAAATCTTAGGATTGCCTCATGTACTATATTTGGAAACAAAGCTCAAACAAAAATCCATTTACTTATACCTATGAACTTGTATTTGGTTCGAATAGTGTTTTCTTGGTTCGAAACATTTTTTTTTGCGCGCTGGTTTAAATACTTTTAAACAGTAATTGAAAGTTTCGCACCCCTCGTAGTCTTCAAATGGCATAATTCACACCAACTTTATATCAATATTCTGAAATCTTACTCTGGAAAATTGCACTATATTTTGAAATCTGCAATCAAAAGTCAAACGAGAATCTGTATTGTATCCTAAGAACTTATTAGGTGTAAAACTTTGAATTATGGTTTCCACTCTGTTTCTTGGTTTGAATTACCTTGTATTATAGTCTGATTCACAGCGTAGATGATACGCGCAAAATGATTCAACCATTAGCAAAATTGAACAACCAATTCAAAATCTACCACTTCGCACAATCTTTCAATCAAGTAGCATAATGCTTTACACCAACTTTAATAGAATTCGATAATCAGAAATTATTTGGACAATCTCCTCATATTAAATACATAGGAGTTTTTAATGTAGGTCAAAAAGGACAAAACTGAACTAGTTTTTATGTAATCTTGTATACAACTTGTATTTGGTTTGAATAATATTGTCGCACTGGTTTGAATTGAAAACACTGTACTTAACCTACACTCATAAAACTACTAACACAGTCTTAAACTACTAACACAGTCTTAAAACTATTAATACACTCTTAAAACTACTAACACAGTCTTAAACTACTAACACAGTCTTAAAACTATTAACACAGTCTTAAAACTATTAATACACTCCTAAAACTATTAACACACTCTTAAACTACTCAATCCTTAAAAAAATCCTTAACATTACTTAACACTACTCAACATAAGCTTATTGTGTTTTACGAAAGTACAGTTTTTCAAACTATTCAAACTAATTTAAACTACCGGAAATTCCTGTCATATATTAAAGATAATAGTTTATAATATCTAGTTATTTATGATGAGAGCCTTTATTGTTTCAAGTTACATAGTAATTTATCACTTAATTATTTTCGATGATCCCTTTAACCTAGTTATAATTTTATATCTTAAAAATAAAGGTAATGACTAAGACAATTACCTTTTAAGTAATCCATATTGGTTCAATTCCAATTTAGCTCAATTAAAAATTCATTCCTGAATTTTGACTGTATTAATTAGATTCTTTTTCCATTTATATAGGTATCTCATTTGATTTAAAATATAAATATAACCTAATCTTCTGAAATAAATGAAAAAAGGGATAAAATTATTTAAACCAATATTTCAAAATGTTACCACTTCGCACAATCTTTCAAACCAAATAACATAATGTTTTACACCAACTTTAATAGAATTTAATAATCAGGATTTTGTATTTAGACGATTGCTTATAAATAGTATTCTTGGAGTCTTTCAATCAACTGACAAAACTAAAAAGGTCCATGTCATCCTGTAAATTGTAACTTGTTGGTTGAATAATTTTGTCGCACTGGTTTGATAATTTTGAGATACATAAAAGTATTCATACTAATGCGACAAAATTATTAAACCAATATTTCAAAATATCCAAACCAAATACAAGTTTTAATATACAGCATAACATGGAATCTACTTTAGTTTTGTCCGTTTTGACCGTTAGTTGGAAGACTCCAAAAAAGAATTTAATAGCAATCAGCAAGATCAAAAATATCTGATTACTGAAAACTATTAAAAGTTGGTGTGAAACATTATGCCATTTGGTATGAATAATTTGTCGCACTGGTATGAATAATATTGGTATAATAATATTGTCGCACTGGTGTAAATATTATATTGGTACAGTATTTTTCAAAATTATTCAAACCAGTGCAGCAAAATTATTCATACCAGTGCGACAAAATTATTCATACCAAATAGCATAATGTTTCACACCAACTTTAATAGAATTCAGTAATCACAAATTTTATATCTAGACGATTGCTCATTCATAATATTCTTGGAGTCTTTCAATCAAGCTTCAAAAGCGACAAAACTAAAGTAGCTTCCATGTTATCTTGTGTATAAGAACTTGTATTTGGTTTGAATAATTTTGAAATATTGGTATAATAATATTGTCGCACTGGTATTAATATTATATTGGTATAATAATTTTGTCGCACTGGTATGAATAATTTTGAAAAATACTGTATAAAATTATCAAACCAACAAGTTTCAATATACAGCATAACATGAAACTAGTTTAGCTTTGCCCGTTTTAACCGTTCATTGAAAGACTCCAAGAATAATATGAGCAATCGTCCAGATATTAAATATCTTATTATTGAAATCTATTAAAGTTGGTGTAAAACACGATGCTACTTGATTGAAAGATTGTGCGAAGTGGTATTAAGCATTGAAATATTGGTATGAATATTTTGTTACACTATTTTTCAAAATTGTTCAATAAAATTATTAACTAGTGCGACAAAATTAGTCATACCAAATGGCATAATTTTTCACACCAACTTTTAGTAGAATTCAGTAATCAGATATATATATCTTGCTAATTGTTATTACATTCTGTTCCTAACTGTCGAAACGGACAAAACTAAAGGAGTTACCATGTTATGCTGTATATTAAAACATTTATTTGGTTTGAATAATTTAAATATTGGTTTGAATAATTTAAATATTGGTTTGAATAGTTTTGTTGCATTGGTATGAATAATTTGAAATATTGTATGAATATTTTGTCGCATTAGTTAAATAATTTTGCGCACTGGTATATATTTTGTCGCACTATAATTTTGAACACTGTATAATCATTAAATCATTATTACATGACTAATACTTCATTCGTCTTTCAATCCTGGTATAGACAGAGATAAACGTCATGGCTTGAACCTCTCATATCCAATCCTTACAATGGTCTGGTACTAGCCTGGCTGATTAAATGGGATCCAGGGTCGTGCGATGCTCATCGTGAATGTGACGAGTCCAAAAGTACCACATCACGTGATTATCACATGACTAGCCATATCACATCAGCGCGCGCTCCATCCTCTCCTAGTCATGTCTCTACAACACCTCATCGGACCCCATGCCAACTTCGAACTCGAACTACTAAGCCTGCAGGAAGACGAGACCCTCTGGCTCAACTATGCGGATGCTGTGGCCGGCGACTTGGCCCGATCCGTGTTTGTTCTAGAACGTGCGGTGTGTGCGCTTCCCGCCTCGCCCCTACTCTGGAACGCCTACTTACTGCTACCTTGGAAACCGGACCAGCACCATGAGCTCATAAGCCTCTATAAGCGGGCGCTTCTGATTCTTTCCTCAACGCCTGCATACTGGTTCCGTCTAATTGAGCTCCTACTGCTGGAGCCGCTACACGTTGATTCCATGGCCTCTTTAGTGCAGGCTCTAGACAGTGCCTTGATCTGCTTACATCCTTCACACCACCTGAAGATATGGACCAAGTATATTGAATTAGTGGAACATGACCATACTGAAGCATGTCGGGACCGATGCATTTCTATTTACAGACGGGTATTTGAGGCCTTGCCAAGTAATCCAGTGGAGGAGACTACAAAGACTTCCACAAATACCACAAAGACTTTCACAAATACCACAAAGACTTCCACAAATACTTCCACAAAGACTCATCCAATTCCCCAGTCTTTCATGTCTCAGCAGATCTGTGTCTTGAAAATAGCGGAATTGGGTGATTACTCCACCGCTCATGCGCTTCTCACTTCCCTTCCTAATCAGGAAGTCGATTTTCTACGGCAATACATGAAAATCCTCTTGAAAGATCCAGACTTTTCAGATGACTCTTACTTCGAACAATTGGCACAAAAAATTATGCTCGACCATCCCAAAAGTAGGAGTCACGTGCTCTTCTGGCTAGCAGACTACCACTCCGATCGCCACAGGCCCGAAAAAGCCCGACACCTCTTCTCAGTGGCGCTTGAATCCGCTTCATCCATCCATGATGCTGCTGCTGCTTTCGACCGCTACACAAATTGGGAGGAGAACCAGATGGAGCGATGTATGCAGGACGCGATAGATGGCTTGGAGGTTAAGTTTCTAATGGACCATTTTGAAGCCGTTCTTGGCCTGCACAGTCTCTACCTCAACGATGTCCTCATCAAGGAAAACCCCAACTGCGTCGACTACTGGCTCGACCGCTTCGCCATGCTTGTGGAGCGGCCCAACGACCGAATTGCGGCCTATGTGCAGGCCATCCGGACCATCAACCCGCTTGAAGCCATTTCGTTTCGGAAAAACTCGCTAGCGACCATCTGGACCGACTATGCCGACATTTACCTAGACTCTGGAGATGTGAAATCTGCAGAAGTCATTTATTCTCGGGCAGTGAAGACCCCGTTTAAGAGTGTGCAGGAGCTTACTGACTTGTACATTCGATGGACAGAGCTCAAATTGGGAATTTCCGACGAGGCTGCCTTGTGTCATATTGAGGAGGTGTTATTTATAGATTCTGAGGAGAATTTGGTGAGTGGGATGTGTGGACCCCAAGTTTCCGGAAATAAAGGGGACAAAAAAGGGGACAAAAAAGGGGACAAAGAGACAAATAAAGAGGCCAAAGAGACAAATAAAACGGACGCCGCAAATTTGGTGGCTCTCTCCCATTCAGTGGATTTATGGAAATTCTACCTCGATCTCCTTCACGCAATTCCTGATTCAGGACTTGATCGACTCGATACTGCATACAAGCGCATGTTACTGCTCCAGCTACTTTCTCTTCGGATGCTATTTGACTATACCACATTTCTCATTAAGCAAAGCAAACTTCTGCAATGCTACAACATGTACGAGACTGCACTTGTGCACTTCCATTCACGGGAAGCCCAGGCAATCATTTGGGCCCACTACTTGCATGACTATATGCAGCACGAGCCAACTGAAGCTGTGCACCAGCTTTTCTCCCGGTGTCTTCGGACTTCTATTCCCGGCCACTGTGCATACAGCATTTTTTCCAGCTATGGCCAATTTTGTGCCAGCCACGGCAAATTGGTGCCAGCGTCGAAAGTGTTTCAGAGTGGCATTGAGTATTTGTCCATGGCCAAGGACGCTCGGCCAGAGCAGAGAAAGCTCATTTCTGCACACAAGTATCAACTTTACACGGAACTTTTGAGCGTACTTAAAAAGATCAACGACGATGCTTTGCTCCGTCAAACATACTCCAATGCTCTTGAGGATGAGCAGCTTTTTGTTGCCGATACTGTGGATCTAGGCATGCAATTTGTTGGTTTTGAAAAGAAAAAGTGCGAGTTTGTCAGAGTGCGGCATCTTTTCCGGCACATGACGACTCTTGGACACCCATCGATGGCACTTTTCAAAGATGTATGGGATTCTTGGGAGCTGTTTGAGGTTGAAAATGGCAACGAGGCGTCTTTCAAAGAGCTTCTTCGAGAGAAACGGCAAATGACCAAGCGGTTTGGCGACTTGGCAGAGTTGAAGGCAGAAATCAATCCAATTGGGTTTATCAAGGGCGAGACGAGTAAAGATGAGTCAGAAGTTGCAGATGAAAATCCTAATGCCATAGTTGATATGGAAGTGAATCCTAATGCCATAGTTGATATGGAAGTGAATCCTGATGCCATAGCTGTTGATATGGAAGAGATGTGAATAGTGACATCCAGATGGATAAATACTGATATAACAAACCCGTACATCCAGATTATCGCTCGATGGTACAGTCTTTTCAAATTATTCATACCAGTGCGACAAAATAATTCAACCAATATTTTAAAATTATTCAACCAATACTTCAAAATTATTCAACCAATACTTCAAAATTATTCAACCAATACTTCAAAATTATTCAACCAATACTTCAAAATTATTCAACCAATACTTCAAAATTATTCAACCAATACTTCAAAATTGTTCAACCAATATTAGTTTCGTACCACTTCGCAAATCTTTCAAACCAAATGGCATAATGTTTTACACCAACTTTAATAGAATTCAGTAATCAGTAATTTTATAACTGGACTTATATAATCTTCTTGGAGTGTTCTAATCAACGGCCAAAACTGACAAAACTAAAGTGGTCCATGTTATTCTGTAATTAAACTTGTATTTGGTTTGAATATTTTTGCGCGCTGGTGAATATTTTTAAATAATTTTGAAAAACACTGTATAATGTTTCACACTAACTTTTAATAGAATTCAGTAATCAGAAATTTTATAACTGATTGAATATACTTTTCTTGGAGTCTTTTAATTAATGGTTGAAAGGACAAAACTAAAGTAGTTTCCATTTTATCTTGTATGTATTAATTTGTTTTGGTTTGAATAATTTTGGAGTATTAGATAATTTTAAAGTATTGGTCAGATCCACCTTGGGCACTACCCAATGGTCCAAGTTATAGCTACGCTGTGCGATTAGTGGAGGAAACACGATAGACCTTGCCGAACGCGCTCTCTACGTGTCTTCCTTAGATACAGCCGCCTTACAGCAACGCGTTTCATAACAAGGAGCCAGCACACCGACTGGCTCTTCCCCTCGGGTTATATAATTACCTAGATTCCCACTTATTGGGAATCCATCAACGAATACACACATGATAGGTAAACAAACGTACTAAAGAATCTAACAATTGGAATAATTTTAAAGTATTAGATAATTTTAAAGTATTGGAATAATTTTGGAGTATTAGATAATTTTAAAGTATTGGAATAATTTTAAAGTATTAGAATAATTTTGAAGTATTAGATAATTTTGGAGTATTAGATAATTTTGGAGTATTAGATAATTTTGGAGTATTAGATAATTTTGGAGTATTAGATAATTTTGGAGTATTAGATAATTTTGGAGTATTAAATAATTTTGGAGTATTAGATAATTTTGGAGTATTAGATAATTTTGGAGTATTAGATAATTTTGGAGTATTAGATAATTTTAAAGTATCAGAATAATTTTAAAGTATCAGAATAATTTTAAAGTATCAGAATAATTTTAAAGTATCAGAATATTTTTGCGCGCTGGTACAGTCTTACAAAATTATTCATACCAGTGCGATATAATTACATACCAATTTCAAAATTATCAGTGCGACGAAATTATTCATACCAAATGGCATAATGTTTCACACCAACTTTAATAGTTTCAGTAATCAAATACTTTATATCTTGCTTACTATTCATTCTATTTTTGAAATTTTCCAATTAGCGGTCGAAACGGACAAAACTAAAGTATTTCCATGTTATGCTGTATACTAAAACTTGTATTTGGTATGAATAATTTTTCAAACTAGTGCGACAATTATTCATACTAATATTCAAACTAGTGCTACAATTATTCATACTAATATTCAAACTAGTGCGACAATTATTCATACAATATTCAAACTAGTGCGACAATTATTCAAACCAAAAACAAGTGCATACAAGTTAACAGGAAACTAAATCAGTTTTGGCCCTTTTGACTGTTGATTGGAAGACTTCAAATATAGTAAATATGAGGCAATCCTCTAAATTAGGATTTTAGAATATTGAATTCTAAAAGGTTGGCGTGACACATGTCGTCATTTGGTATGAAAGGTGCGAAGTGGTAACTTTTTGAGAATTGAATAATTTTGTAGGTTTAATATTTTTGTCGCACTGGTTTAATAATTACTGGTTTAATGATTACTGGTTTAATAATTACTGGTTTAATAATTACTGGTTTAATAATTTTGAAAAATACTGTACATTGGCTTTAATGAGATATTTGATGTTGATCATAAGACAACAGTCGTAACAAGAAATCGTAACAAGATAACAGTCGTAAAAAGTGATGTCTTAGTCATAGACAAGAATATGAAGTACTTAGTTTTGATGATTGACGAATATGAAGTTAGTTTTGATGATTGACGAATATAAAGTACTCAGTATTATGAGTCAGAATGAAGTGCTCAGTCTTGATGATTGACGAGTATATAGTACTCAGTCATGATCAGCCATTGATAAGAATGTGAAGTACTCAGTCATAATCAGCCATTAATAAGAATGTGAAGTACTCAGTGATCATTGCGAATAAAATACTCAGTCTTGATCATTGACAAAAATATCAAGTACTCAGTGATCATCGCGATTATAAAGTATTTGTCAGAAGAACTACTCAATCAGATTAAGTACCAGCTTTTTCAATGCCACTTCACATCTTAATATTTCATACCACTTCACATCTTAATATTTCATGCCACTTCACATCTTAATATTTCATGCCACTTCACATCTTCTTAAATATTTCATGCCACTTATCCACAAAAGACTCGAGATTTAGAAGCTGATCCGAGCTATTATTAAGCTTGATTGATTTGTTGCTCTGCACCAATTCAACATAACTGTTCCAGTTGATATGGTAGAATTTAAAGATGGTCAACAAAAACGACTGGTACAACTTCAAAAGATTGTGTTTCTTGTATCTGGACTTGGAGTAGATCACAATCAATTGTAAAAACATCCCCACCAAGCTCATGGACGAGGATTTGAGCGAACACAGTTCCAAGGCATTGGCCATATCCATGGGTTTCGCCTGACTGTTGCCAGACGACTCCGAATCGAGAGACACTTTTGAGAGCGAAGCAAATGTATTCTGGGCCACCACAGGCGTGGAAGGCGCACTGAGACTCAATGGAAGTTTGTCGTTGAGCTGGATGATCAACTCGAAAAGATTGGAAGAGTTCAAGTAGTCAAACTCGTCTAAACTCATAAACCGCTTTAAAATCTTGTGCTGCATACTGGACGACGAAAGCAACGACAAGTCCTTCCAGCACGCCAACCTCTTATTCAACGATGCAAACACATCCAGCTCGAAAATGCTGCTTTCAAACATCTCCATCAAAATGTAAATGTCATGCAACGATTGCGAGCCCTGGAACAACATTAAAAACGTGGGAATCACAAATACTTCTTGGTGTTTCCTGAGCCCGCCCTCGGAAAAACTCTTAAGGTAAAGAAAATGCAAGAAATTCTCCTTGAGCGAAGAGATGCTGGTGCTGGAGTTTTCCGTTGTGCTAATTTCCAATAAATGATTGGCGAAAAGCGGTCTTGAGAGCACATTATCAATCACCTGCTTGAACTGAGAGTCCTTAACAGACCGGATTTGCGGCGATAAAGATTGGTACGTGGCCTCAAGCTGCGGGAGCGATTCTCGCACCTTTTCGATGAAATCTGACCCCAAATCCACTCGAAGAACGCGCATAAAATACTCGAACCGGTACTTATCAGAGATTGGAGACTCCCAGCTCAACGCGCGAATCTTATTTTTTTCCGAGTGGAGTTTATGCTTGAAGGCCTTTTCGTCGCTGTCGATCATGAGCCGAAACCATAACTGCTGATTCATGATATATTGCTCATTCAAGACTTTTCTCAGAAGTGTTTGATTTTTTGTAGCCAGCTCTAAATCTGTAAGAACCTTGTGCATTTCCCTGCCATGTTTGGCTTTATCATACGCATTTTTGGGAGGCAAGTTGATTGGGCGCGTGTGGTCCAACACCTCGAGTTTTTCGGGAGAAACAAAATTGAGCTCTTCAGTAGATGTCTGCATTTTAACGTAGTTCGGAAGCCTGCATGTTAAGTCTTGGTCGCGGGTTGCTTTTGCTGTGTGAGAGTAAGAGAGAGAGCGCTGCGAATAAAACTCCGAGATGTTGTGGCAGATTTCGCTGTCGTTGTCTAAACAGTGGAAGGACGATTTGACAGCATCCAGACTGTGAAACGATTTGGCACCATCCAGACTGTGAAAAGATGAGTTGACAGCATCCAGACTGTGAAAAGATGAGTGGTTCACAGCATTATCCTCGGGAATAACCGGGTTGGCCACATCTGAAGGCGTCACATTGAGATTGAGTCTGGACTGCGAAAGTTTGCCAGGCAATGGACAAGGGTTGATGGAAGCAGCTGAGGCGATGGGATACTTTCCAATGCCAGACTCCGAAATGTCATCTCTGGAAAGCATGGACGATGATGAGGACGGCTTCGCAGACCTGTAGACATCACCGTTATTCTTTATGACAGGAACATTGAACACCAAGTCCAAATCGTTGCAAAGAATCTCGTCGTCGTCATTTTCCTCGTACACCTTTTTTCGGAGCTGTTTCCTCTCCTTTGACTCCTTGGCATTGTAGAAACGAGTCTTGGACCTGGTCAACATGTAATTCAGCGACTCGGACATTTGCCGCGTCAACTTGTGCGAGTTCAGCGACTCCAACACATTGGACGTGGAAGCAGCTTTGATTTTCTGACCTGCTAACAGCAGCAGACGGAGGGGTTCCATGGAGAGATCACTGGCTGAGGCCCTTGGGTCTTGGAGCGTGACTGTGGAGATGGACGAGTGCAAGAGGCTATCATCGTCAGCAGATTTTTCTTCGATAGAGGAAAAGGCGCCTCTTTTGTCAACAGAAGGAAGCACCTCTCCCTTATTAATGGCCGAAAGTTCCTTTTCGATAGAAGAGCCTTCATCAATGGAAGAAAAGGCATTTTTGGCTTCGAAATCACTGGCCTCGCTGGCACGATTCGAATAGAGCGTATTCATGGTGATGGAGCTGAGCCGTGAATCTGGGTTATCAAACGGGTTGGAGTTGACCAGTGACGCATCATCGGAATCCTTGCAGCTATCTGCGTGTACGTGCAAGTCGGAGAACCTGGACGATTGTTTGGGCAAGCTGGTGGAGCTGGTGGAAATCTTCAGCAAATAGTACTCATTGGGGCGTTTATGGTCATTCAAATTGGACGCCAGGCCCACACGACGAGGCGTGAAGCCTGAGTATTTTTTCTTGGGTGCTGGCCGCAGCGCCTGGCTTATGGAGATATCATAGAGGTTATTCATGTAGGATGGAGTGAACAGAGTCAACTAATAAGTTAAGTAATGATGAAGTAAGGAGATTGATAACTGCGGTTTCGATGGATTTCTCTGGAATGGGAGATTATTTGTGACTAGTGGATGAATTATGGCACTGATGAGTGATGTGATAGGGTGATAGGGTGATAGGGTGATTGGGTGATAGGGTGATAGGGTGATTGGGTGATTGGGTGATTGGATGGTAGGATGATTGGGTGATTGGATGGTAGGGTGATTGGATGATTGGATGGTAGGGTGATTGGGTAATTGGATGGTAGGGTGATTGGATGATTGATTGGATGATTGAAATTAGTAGTTGATTATTAGATAATTATTAAATAATTATTAGATAGATTGTATTAGTGCTTTTGATAGACGGTTTCAAATCTCGTGGAAATCTCGGAACTAGGGTATCGGCAATTGAAGCGTGTTCCGCCACTGTAAAGGAAAAGTTGGTGCAATGGAAGCCAGACGGCGGAAAAACGAGTGGAATAGGTAAAGCAGGGATGCACGGGTTCCTGCGTATAGACGGGGGTGAACAGGCGGGCTGTTGATACTAGGCTGTAATAGTTGGCCACGCTGCAGAAAGGTGTAGGGATGAAGTTTGCTGTGGGATTTTTTAAGACCTTCTGTTTTGGCATGCGCGCGGCTATATGCAGGTCTAGCCGAAGGAATAGGTGCGCGCCTGCCCTGCCTATTCCGGCTCGTGTTCTGCCCCAGCTGGGGGTGTGGGAGCGGGATTGAGTGGAACGGGTTCTGGGCCGAGCCGCAGCTTGAATATGGGCGTTTCTGTCCGCATGTCTGACTGGTTTTGTGCCTACAAGTGTCTGTGTAGCAGTCATTGGGTCTAGTTGTTCCATGTGTCTACCTGCATATAAGTATGTCTGGCATTATTTCGCGGTCCCTGTTTTCGCGGTCCTTCACGGTGTTTCACGGTGCCTCACGGTGCGATTTTCAGGGTGTTTTTTACGGTGCGTTTCAGGGTGCGTTTCAGTGTGCCTGCCAGACAATACCCTCGCACCCGTACATCCTGGATATGAGCATCTAGAACGTTTACACTGTAAGAGGGAAGTGTTGAAGCAGGACATCAGAATGAATATTAATACATCTTGAGAAGAATTTGAATATTTTCACGATCCATGACATGACCATGTATCTATGTACAGTGTTTTATTTAAACCAATTTTAAAATTATACCATTTCAAAATTATTCATACCATTTCAAAATTATCATACCATTTCAAAATTATCATACCAGTGCGACAAAAATATTATTAATATTTCAAAATTATTCAAACTAGTGCGACAAAATTATTCAAACCAATGGCATAATGTTTCACACCAACTTTTAATAGAATTCAGTAAATAGATATTTTATATGGACGATTGCTTATATATACACTGTTTTTCAAAATTATTCATACCAATACAAGTTTTAATATACAGCATAACATGAATACTATTAGTTTTTATGTTTCGACTGTTGATAGAATCCAAGAATAGAATGTAAGAGCAATCCGCAAGATATAAAATATCTGTACTAAAAACTATCAAGAGTTTGTGTGAACATTATGCCATTTGGTTTGAATATTTTGCCGCACTGGTAATAATTTTGAAATATTGGTTGAATAATTTTGTCGCACTGGTATGAATGGATTTTAGCCCCAAACTTTTCATACTTCATTGGATCTTGCAAGAACTTAACAAATTCCACAATCTCCTCTTTGGACTCTTCGCATCCTGTAACGTCTTTAAATTTGATTTTGATATCAGTTTTCTGGTTGAAAAGTTTAGCCTTACTCTTTCCGATTTTGAAGATTCTGCAGCCCACTTTTATAAGAGTTAATGAAGATTATCGAACTGGGAAGACATACCAACATTCAGCTACCAGAATTTGTTTTCAATGTGTTCTGTTTGCTTTAGTAGGTGAAAATGAAATTTTTATGGAGACCCATCAAATCCAGTATGACCTTGTAGAGCTTTGCTATGTTGAAGAGTATGTTTGGGCAGGAATAAAAGTCGTGTGACGATTGTATTAACAAACGGCTGTGTACAAAATTTGTTTTTGAACTCATTTTGTAAGAGTTGCTGTCACTTTCGAACATAACTTAATATTGAAATGATAAAAGTGAAATCATTGAGTGATTGAAGTGAAGAGAAGAGAATTGAGAAGCAGAAATCAATCAGAGTACTTCAAGTGAAGTGAATTGATATGAATTGAAGTGAATTGATATGAAGTGAATTGATATGAATAGATATGAAATGAATTGATATGAAGTGAATTGATATGAATAGATATGAAATGAAATGATATGAAGTGAATTATATGAATTGATTTGAAGTGAATTGAAAAATACTGTACTACCTGAAGTCTTCCAATTAAGATTGAAACGGAAACCAAAGTAGTTTCCATGTTATGCTGTATAGAAAACTTGTTGGTTTGATAATTTTTTATTGGTTTGATAATTTTTTATTGGTTTGATGATTTTTTATTGGTTTGATAATTTTTTATTGGTTTGATAGTTTTATATTGGTTTGATAATTTCATATTGGCTTGATAATTTTATATTGGTTTAAATTTTGAAATACAGTCTTTCAAAATTATCATACCAGTGCAACAAAAATATTATTAATACAGTATTTTTCAAAATTATTCATACTAGTGCGACAAAATTATTCATACCAATATTTCAAAATTATTCATACCAATATTTCAAAATTATTCAAACCAAATACAAGTTTTATACACAAGATAATATGGAAACTACTTTAGTTTTTTCGCTTTTGAAGCTTGATTGAAAGACTCCGAAGAATATTATGAATGAGCAATCGTCCAGATGTAAAATTTCTGATTACTGAATTCGATCAAAAGTTGGTATAAAACATTATGCTATTTGGTATGAAAAATTTTGTAATATTGGTATGAATAATTTTGAAAAATACTGTACACTGTTTTTCAAAATAACATACCAGCGCGCAAAATTATTCATACCAATATTTCAAAAGTATTCAAACCAAATGGCATAATGTTTCACACCAACTTTAATGGAATTCAGTAATCAGAAATTTTATTTGGTCAGTAGCTTATATACACTATTCTTACAGTATTCCAATCAACGGTCGAAACGGGCAAAACAAAAACTATTTTCCATGTTATGCTGTATACTAAAACTTGTATTTGGTATGAATATTTTCATCGCACTGGTATGAATAATTTTGTTGCATTGGTATGAATAATTTTGAAAAATACTGTATTTAAAATTGTTCAAACTAGTGCGACAAAATTATTCAAACCAATGGCATAATGTTTCACACCAACTTTTAATAAGTTTCAGTAAATAGATATTTTATATTTGGACGATTATTATTTATATACCTGGAGTCAATTAAGATTGAAACAGCCAAAACTAAAGTAGTTTCCATGTTATGCTGTATATAGAACTTGTTGGTTTGATAATTTTATACAGTATTTTTCAAAATTATTCGAACCAGTGCGACACAATTATTCATACTAATATTTCAAAATTATTCATACCAAATGGAAAATATTTCCTTCCAACTTTAATAGAATTCAGTAATCAGAAAATTTATTTGGACGATTGCTCATATATACCATTCCTAGAGTCTTCCAATTAACGGCTAAACGGACAAAACTAAAGTATTTCCATGTTATGCTGTATATTAAAACTTGTACTTGGTATGAATAATTTTGTAATATTGGTATGAATAATTTTGTTGCACTAGTATGAATAATTTTGTCGCACTGGTATGAATAATTTTGAAATTACTGTAAATTAAAGTTTTATCTGGTTGAATAATTTTGTCGCACTGGTATGAATAATTTGGTGAGACACTGTAAAAGTTGGTGTGAAACATAATGTCATTTAGTTTGGAAGAAAAAT
Source organism: Metschnikowia amazonensis (assembly GCA_008065195.1). NCBI lineage: Eukaryota > Fungi > Ascomycota > Pichiomycetes > Serinales > Metschnikowiaceae > Metschnikowia > Metschnikowia amazonensis. The sequence continues at coordinate 14,659 of VATE01000155.1, read as the reverse complement.
TATAAAAATTGGTTGAATAATTTTGAATATGAATAATTTGATTAATAATTTGAATATGAATAATTTGAATTGGTTGAATAATTTTGAATATGAATAATTTGATTAATAATTTGAATATGAATAATTTGAATTGGTTGAATATTTTTGAATATGAATAATTTGATTAATAATTTGAATATGAATAATTTGAATTGGTTGAATATTTTTGCGCGCTGATATGATATTTTGAAAAATACTGTACTACTCAATCCACCTGTCTCAACAAAATGACATCGTTCTACACTTCAAATCTATTTATGATATCCCAGCTACTGGCATACATGGGATAATCGTTCATTAAATACTTGTGTTTGAGTCTTGATGTTTTGATCAGAAGCTTGGTTGACCTGTGTACGAGATGTTAATTCATTGGGTGGTCATATCTGTTTAAAGAAGAAACTGAAGCTCTATCATCTGAGGAAGTCTCTTTATTTGGAATTATTAAATTCTGTTATGAATACTTAATATAATATACAACAGTACAGTATTTTTGAAAATTATTCAAACCAGTGCAAAATTATTCAACCAGTGCTAAATTATTCAAACCAATATCAAAATTATTCCAGTGCGCAAAATTATTTAAACCAAATGACATAATGTTTCACACCAACTTTAATAGATTCAGTAATTAGATAATTTATATCTTGCTGATTGCTATTACATTCTATTCTTGGAGTCTTCCAATTAACGGCTAAACGGACAAAACTAAAGTATTTCCATGTTATGCTGTATATTAAAACTTGTACTTGGTATGAATAATTTTGTAATAATTTTGAAAAATACTTTATTGGTTTAAATATTTGTCGCGCTGGTATGATAACTTTAAATGTATCCATGACCATGATCGGTATGCAGATTCTCTACCGAATAACGTCTTCGCTTCACGGATAGGTCTTCACGGATAGGTCTTCACGGATAGTTCAGATCTCACGCAATGTAATGGTACACATTGGGACTTTCAGAGTCTCTTCTCAAATACTCCTTCTCAATCAAATCCTCAATCCTCTGCTTAATGTGGATCATCGATGGCAAGAATCGGCTCTGGAGCTGCTTGATAATCTCCTCAATCAAATCGTTATGTTTGATTGTCTGATGTGATTTCATTACACGCACAATAGATGCGTTGATAAGATGCTGCCTCCCCTCGTGGATATTCGACTGCACCTCGTCCGTTTGCTCGGGCTTCTCGCTTGCCTCAGACTTCACAGTCAACACCTTCACTTTGGAAGACGGCGACTTGAACTTGCTATTGAGCTGGAACGTATCGCAGCTATTGATGTCTTTGGTCATAGGGCTCTTGACAAGAAGCCGCAGGCGAGGAGCCACGGCAATGGACCGCAACTGCCGCTTCAAGTCCGGTTCCGGAATTCGTGTGAGCTCGTAGATCTCCGTGTATGTCAATACTATTTTCTGGTCGAAAGCAGAAACGTCTTCGCCGTCTTCCAGAGACTGCGGCGCAAAGAGAAGCATGATGATTCCGGCATATGTCGACATGTTGATGTCGTAGGTCCGCGATGGGTAGCTGATGCAGAGATCCATGGACCCGAACTTTGGGTACCAGTACAAGGCCTTGTTGTCGTTTCGTTTGCCCGTAAACCAAAACTCCTCAAACACCTTGATGGTGGGCCGGAGCTGCTTGGGCCAGATGAAGCCCACGTGACCGTCCACATCGCCAAATGTCTGGTGGTCTTTAGTCATGGATTTGGGCCACTCTGCCAAGTTGCATATCTTGAGATCCAAGTTGACCACGCCACTGGCGCTTTCGCTGGCAAACTGCCTCCATTCATTGGTTAATTCAACTGACAGCTTCACGTCCTTGCGCATCTTGACAATACGTTCAAGGTAGTGACTACCCATGAACACTTCGTCCCACAATTTGGAGATCACAAGGTCCTCCAAGTCGTCGGCTTCCGACCCACTACTTTTGGTATTCAAGAAACGCTTGGCAAAATGCGCTGCGTAGTGGTTTTCGAATGCATGTTTATCTTCGACCAATTTTAGGAAACAGATGGATTTGTTGAGAAAGTCTGCCTCCATGCTGGTGCCTTGGTTGTCTTGACTTCCTTGACCACCTTGGTTTCCTTGGTTTCCTTGGTTGCCTTGGTTGCCTTTCTTGGCTGCAAATTGCTTGGAAATGTGCTTGATATGATGGTCCATGTATACCAGGAGAAGTTCTGGCGCATTCAAGACTGGCTCGGGTCTTTTGCGAGGCCACGATTGCAAGCCTGACGCGGACTGAGTCGATCCGTTATTAATGAATTGCTTGAGTGATGCAAACACTGTAAACTCCACCGAGGGATCCGACTGGAAGGCATTTTGAACAAGAACACCAAGACATTTTTGGTACAGTAAAATGGCCTCCACCCATTCAAGCGCGAACGCCGTGGAGTGCGGGCCCGCGGACGCTTTTTTCTGGCCGCTCGCGTCTTGGACCTGCGCTTTTTTCTGGCCGCTCGCTTCTTGGACCTGCGCTTTTTCCAAGAGCATGCGGTTGATCTCCACCGGTAGTTGCACACCCTGCAGGACAATGACATTTCGAAGATGGGTTTTGAGGCGCTTTCTCTCACTGTCCGTTCGGCCCTCCAACGTGTAGAGACTGTGGAGCTCCAGAAAGTGGTGATCCTCTGACAGGCAGTCACGTGCCAAGTTATGAGTTTGGAGCGTGGTACTAAGAACCGGCTCGAGCCAATACAGCAACCCGTGCATTTCCACCGGAAACGTCATGATTTTGTCGAGGTTTTCCTTGATGAGGATATCGTTCATGACGCTGATGAGTTTTGGTTTTGTTTGCGAGGAAAAGAGGCTGGTGCTAAACAAGTCCATGCGCAGCTCCTCGTGCGCTATCAAGTCGGAGATTTTCCGGAGATAAATGGAGCCCAGGCGGGCGGCCAAGGCCGAGAGGGCAAAGTCCGAATAGAAGGCACGGCTCAGATCCACAAGCGGCTGCTCAAACTCTTGGTTGTAAATATTGGGTTTCGCAGGCTGAGAATATTTTTCATCGGCCATGACCTCAAACATGGAGAGGATCTTGGAGATGAGCAGACTGACTTTTCCTGCTGGCAGGTCTTGGACCAGGGAGGGAGAGGAAGAGAGATCAGACTGCAGAGACAGTTCAGAAAAACAAGTGTTTCTCGAAAACGCCATCTCCTCACACACCAACCGTACCACCAAACGAGCCATTTCCAGGTCTTCTGGCCGCAAGAAATCCGACTCGAAAAGTACCACGCCCAAGTCATAGATAAATAACTTCTGGTGGTCCTTCACGTACACCCGGTTCATGTACATAAGAATGTCACTTATATACTTCATCAGCTGGACATGATCATCCCACTCATTGGCCACGGCCTGCAAGAAGCGCCTGCCCGAGTAGTCCTGAGACTTGGTATATTGAAGAAGAGCTTTCCGACGCTCCAGCAAGTGACTGGAAATAATCTGGGCCACGTCTTCATAGAGCCGGTCTCCACATTTCTGGAGGATCAACGTGTAGGCAATGCGGTACAACAGTTCGTACAGAAGCGTGGAGACGTTTTTGTTTTGGATGTGCACTATGGCGTTGGAAAGAATCTTCCACAGTGCATCATAGTCGAAGGCGGTCTTGACCACGGGTTCCTGCGAGAATGTAGACCGACGAGGGGGTCTGATTTTGGACCTGCGGGTAGCTGCTGGGATCATGGGTGGGAAGATAGGGAGGAGCTGAGAATGAGTACGCGGACCTCCGTACATCCGGGGTATAAGTAGTAGAGTAGTATTATAGAGTCTTTTCAAAACTATTCACCAGGCGATAAAATTATTCAAATCAATAATCCAAAGTTTCGTACAGTGTTTTAAAAATTCAACTAGCAACAAAATTCAACTAGCAACAAAATTCAACTAGCAACAAAATTCAACTAGCAACAAAATTCAACTAGTGCAACAAATCATTCAAACTAATACATGTTTATACACAGAATATATGGAAATCACTTTAGTTTTGTCCGTTTCGACAGTTGATTGGAAGACTCCAAGAATAGTATATATAATCAATCGTTTAGATATATAATTTCTGATTACTGAATTCTATAAAAGTTAGTGTAAATCATTATTCTATTTGGTTTGAAAAATTGTGCGAAGTGGAACATTATTCTACTTGGTTTGAATAATTTTGAAAACGCTGTACCACTTCGCACAATCTTGCAAACCAAATGACGAAATGGTTTACACCAACTTTTAATATTTGTAGAATTACCTTACGTACTAATTTTGAAGTAAAATATCAAGGGTCAAAGGGATAAAATGAACTAGTTTTTATATTTCTGTGTATAAAACTTGTATTTGGTTTGAATATTTGTATTTAGTTTGAATATTTGTTGCACTAGTTTGAATACTTGTTGCACTAGTTGAATATTTGTTGCACTGGGTTGAATATTTTGTCGCACTGGTTTAATAATTTGTCGCACTGGTTTAATAATTTGTCGCACTGGTTTAATAATTTTAAAAAGCACTGTATTCAGTCGAACATTCTTTCGAACCAGTACAAGGTCCTATATACAGGAGAACAACCAGTTCAGTTCCATCTGTTAGATCCTCAATTGCAAGACTCTAGTGAATCAATCGCCAGATTAAGATTGAATATTGAATTCTAAAATTGGTGTATTAAAGTGGAGTGAAACATATGCCATTTGGTTTGAAGAGTGCGACGGGTACGCGAAGAAAATTGATTATTGGTTAATCTTTCTCTTTCTCGGTTCAAACATTTTGCAACCCAAAGTATTCAAACTGCGCGACCAAATTATTCAATCCAATATTTTAGAAGCTTCGTCCTTGAGTATTTTTAAACCAAATACAAGTTGTTGTATATAGGACAACAAGAAAGTTAGTTTATTTGATTTGACCCTTGAATCTACATGCAGTACATGAGGCAATCCTCTAAAATTTGATTTCAAAATATTATATTCCAATCAAGCATTATGCCATTTGGTTTGAATAATTTTGCGTGCTGTGAATAGTTTTGAAATGGTTTGAACAATTTTACGCGCTAGTGAATATTGAAATGGTTTGAATATTTTTGTCGCACTGTGAATAGTTTTGAAATATGCTTTGAATATTTTCGTCGCACTGATGAATAGTTTTGAAATGGTTTGAACAATTTTACGCGCTAGTGAATATTGATATGGTTTGAATATTTTTGTCGCACTGTGAATAGTTTTGAAATATGCTTTGAATATTTTTGTCGCACTGTGAATAGCAAAACACTGTACCTGGGATACAATAGTGTAAATAATTCCTGAAGTAGATAAATCCTGGTGTACAATTCCTGTACAATTCCTGTACAATTCCTGTACATTCCTGTAAAATTCCTGTACATTCCTGTAAAATTCCTGTACATTCCTGGTGTATACCAGGCATACAATGATGTATTCCTGAGATTCCTGAACATCCTGGAGGTCAAGAGTGACCTGCGCGTGCGCCTAACCTTACTTGGTGCGTGCACATGTACTGTTTATTTCAGCCTACTAGTTACAGCGTACTAGACTTGTCTTTATTACCAGGAGGTGAATGGAATCATAAAATGGAATTATAGAGGTTCTCTCTGTTAAGTATCAAAATAGTAGGTTTAGTATTGAGATAGTGAGGAAGATACTGACAGTTTCATTAGAGTTATGGAACAATAATATCCGACTGCGAAAGAGACGGGGTACAACAATAGAATAAATTAATAATAGTACAATAGATGACAGAATAAATAATAGCACAATACAATATAATACATAATAAAATATAATACATAATAAAATATAATACATAATAAAATATAATAAATAATACAATAAAATAAATAATGCAATCCACAATACATTACATATTACTATACATAATACATTACTTTCTGGTCATATACTTGTACATACAATACCTGGTGTGAGGGTGTATGGATGTCTTGGGTCATGATCCTCACTTAATGCAGCTATAAGCAGGAGAGGCTCTATTATTATCTACGGAAATGTTATACGGCATCTTATGGTATTTATGTGGATCTGAATAGTATGGAATTTGGGTGGATCTGACGGAATTAAATCTGGTTCCTATAATCCTATATACTACACGATTATTCATTTTCTTGAATGTGCATCCATGAAAATCCATTCTTTCGTGGCGTTGGTCACCGCCGCTTCTGCCGCAAACTTGCCTGCTGTCATATTCTATGCCAATATCAGTAACAAGCTCGAACCGCTTGCTAGAGAGTGGCTTCCCCATCTCTGCTACTTTTGTCTTAAAGACCCCTGGCACCCTGAGCCGCCCCAATTCACTTTGAATAATGGAGTAGCCACCATTGGAGATGGCAGTCACAAGAAAACTCTCGGAATCAGCGAAGACTTCATAAGCTATGGTAAAGAGCACCAGCCGTTTTATATCCAGTTGGATAATGACCTGAAAGTATTGGGGATCGATCCGTACGTGTGCAAGAGAAAGAACTGGAGGCATCGGGGGCACATTAGGACCAAAAACCACACGGAAAGAAACATATTTTGCTATCCAACGGACATCTATTTGTTGACAGTAGATGGAAGGGCTTTACCAGAGGGAAAGCTTGTGAAGGATGGGAAGATTTTAAGAGATGGAAAGCTTGTACCTGAAAGGTCTATACCCAAGAAGCCTTCATCAGAATCTGTACCCAAGCCGTTAGCAGAATCTGTACCCAAGCCTTCATCAGAATCTGTACCCAAGCCTTTATCGGAATCTGTACCCAAGCCTTTATCGGAATCTGTACCCGAGAAGCCTTCACCAGAACCGGTACCCGAGAAGCTACCAGATCTGAGTAAGAAAAAAGAGCAAAACTCTCTGCCGCTTTATTTCTTTTGGACACTGAATTGGGCACACCGTGTTGACAGTAATTGTTGTGCGTTACCATAACTGCGTACCAGGGTCAATCAGAGTATGAAGTCATTTGATGTTGAGATCGAATCAGGTCAAATCAGATTAAATCAGATCATATCGGATCAAATGAGATCAAATGTTGGGACAAATATCTGTTAGATGATAGCTTTTTCCATACCTCAAAATGAAACTCTATTCTTCCTCAATCTCCTAGTTCATAAGTAGCCGCTTAATATGAATGGTAACTTGTTGCCCTGTTAGTCTCGAGTAGTAGATTAGCAGTATCGGATCAGAGCAGATGGTCCACCTGCCTTCAAGTTCTCGCAAAAAGCCTTTGTGGAAGTATATAACCCATGAATGTCTTCAAATCTCAATTAGTAGTATGGAAGTTTAGTGGAATCAAGCGCATTATATATTTGCACATCTGACATCCAAAATGGATGTGTTGGATATATGCTTGATACATGCAGTACAGCAACGCGATGCAGGATTGCAACGGAGTCTTACATGTTTCAGGGATGCAGAGTGCAGATGAAACAGAATTACATACAGGTCAAGGACTTGCAGTTAGCAGGCACGGTGATTAAGCAACGGTGATTAACTATATATTGAGGGTTCGCTCTGGATGAGAATTATTTAGAATACAGACACTTTTACAGCCAACAATGACACATTATTATAACAGACTACAACAGAGTACAACAGAGTACAACAGAGTACAACAGAGTACAACAGACTACAACAGACTACAACAGACTATCAGACTATAACAGACTACAACAGACTATCAGACTAACAGACTAATAGACTAATAGACTAACAGACTAACAGACTAACAGACTAACAGACTAACAGACTAACAGACTAACAGACTAACAGACTAACAGACTAACAGACTAAGAGACTAACAGACTAACAGACTAACAGACTAACAGACTAACAGACTAACAGACTAAGAGACTAACAGACTAACAGACTAACAGACTAGTTAGACGCACCTGTGAGAGAATCTCGATGTTGCTCTACAAATGCTTCATCCGAGTCTCAGTGAGGCCCAAATCATACTCTTTCTATTCCATCTGCTTTCTTAATCTTCAATCTCTGTCTTGATATTCTCGTCTTGCCCTTCATTTGAGCCAGATATTTCATATACATCTTGGAGAGTTTTCATGTCTGAAATCTGAGTCTTAAGACTTACGAGTTGTTCTAAAATTCTTCCTTCTATATATCAGAAGAGGACTGCAGCTCAAGTAGACTGTTACGCAGTTGTTCAAGTTCAGTTTCAATCTGTTGATTTCTTCACTGTGGTTTTCGCTTTGTTCAGCAATGAGAACTTCTCCAGTTGGCACTTCCTCATTTTTGGGCATTTCCGAGCGATGTTTTCAAATCCTCTAGATTTTTCACAGTATCATCAAGTCTTTTCTCGAGTTCTAATTTTTCCTTGGTGAACAATTCAAGTTGTCAATTCTTCAATACTGTCAAAACCTGAGTGATCATCACTCTCCTTGAGCTCTTTCACTTCATCCAAAACATTCGAAACCGCCTATAAATCCTCATATGCTTTGGTGACTTTTGCCTCAAGCTCGCTATTCTGCTGCAACTGTATCTTATCGTGTCTTAATTCTTGCACCACTGACGCAGCTGCGCGGAGTTTTTCATCAAGCTATCATTTTCTCTTCCAACTGACTTATTTCTATTTGGAATTTTTTTTGGGGGCATTGGTTTTCTGATGTAACCGACTATAACAGATTATAACAGATTATAACAGATTATAACAGATTATAACAGATTATAACAGATTATAACAGATTATAACAGATTATAACAGATTATAACAGATTATAACAGACTATCAGACTATCAGACTATAACAGACTATCAGACTAACAGACTATCAGACTATAACAGACTATCAGACTATAACAGACTATCAGACTATAACAGACTACAACAGACTATCAGACTATAACAGAATATAACAGACTATCAGACTATAACAGACTATCAGACTATAACAGACTACAACAGACTATCAGACTATAACAGACTACAACAGACTATCAGACTATAACAGACTACCGCATACTAAAACATACTACTATAACACTATACTATCACAGACTGATACATCTCACTAATATCACTCAACAGTTGACACCTTTACACCAGAATTGTAGGCTCTGAATATAGCTTAGTCTGTATAGAAAGCATTCAAGAGGATCCTGGACAAAAGCTCCTCGATCTATTATCTCGTCTTCATATATTTTATCCATATCCCGCCATCAAATGATATCTCTTGACCTTCTACTTCAAAAGACACTTACAGCGCATTAGATCTGAACTACGATTACAGTCTTTTTCAAAATTATTCAAACTAGTGCGACAAAAATATTCATATCAATATTTCATATTCAAACTAGTGCGACAAAAAATTCATATCAATATTTCAATTATTCATACCAATATTTCAATTATTCATACCATTATTTAAAATTATTCAATCCAATAAAAGTTTTTATACAAGATAACATGGAAACTACTTAAGATTTGTCCGTTTGTCCGGAAGATTCCAAAAATATTATACATATGCATAGTCCAGATATATAATTTCTGATCACTGAAATCTATTAAAAGTTGATGTGAACATTATGCAATTTGGCTTGAATAATTTGTCGCACTAGTTTGAATAATTTTGAAAAACACTGTATTCAAACTAGTGCGACAAAATTATTCACCAATATTTCAATTATTCAAACTAGTGCGACAAAATTATTCACCAATACACTGTTTTTCAAAATTATTCATACCAGCGCGCAAAATTATTCATACCAAATACAAGTTTTTATACACAAGAAATCATGGAAACTAAATCAGTTTTGGCCCTTTTGACCCTTGATTGGAAGACTCTCAAATGAAGAAGTAAGAAGCTATCTTTTAGATTAAGATTTCAGAATATTGAATTCTAAAAAAGTTGGTGTGACACACCTCGTCATTTGGTTTGAAAAATTGTGTGAAGTGGTATGAAACTTTTTGAGAATTGGTATGAATAATTTTGTCTCACTGGTATGAATAATTTTGAAAAAGACTGTATTTCAATTATTCAAACTAGTGCGACAATTCAAACAAAATACAAATTCTTATATACAAGATAACATGGAAACTAAATCAGTTTTGGCCCTTTGACCCTTAACTCCTAGATGTATATATGAGGCAATCCTCTAAATGGCAGAATACTTTAGCCAACTTTTTTACATTTCAATACCTGGATTCAGAGCTGGAATTGCATTATAGAGCAGTCAAGAACCATGAAACTGAACTGGTTTTCTTGATCCTATATGTAACCTCTGGGGTATAGAAAACTTTGAATTGGTTTATACAGTGATTTTCAAAATTATACAAACCAGCGCGTAAAATTTAAACCAATACAGTGTTTTTCAAAATTATTCAAACTAGTGCGAGAAAAATATTCAAACAAATACAGTTCTTATATACAAGATAACATGGAAACTAAACTAGTTTTGGCCCTTTTGACCGTTGATTGGAAGACTCCAAGTATTGTATAAATGAGGCAATTCTCTTAATTAAGATTTTAGAATATTGAATTCTAAAAAGTTGGTGTGACACATGTCGTCATTTGGTTTGAAAGATTGTGCGAAGTGGTATGAAACTTTTTGAGAAGTATGAAACTTTTTGAGAAGTATGAAACTTTTTGAGAAGTATGAAACTTTTTGAGAAGTATGAAACTTTTTGAGAAGTATGAAACTTTTTGAAAATTGGTATGAATAATTTTGAGAATTGGTGTGAATAATTTTGAAAGACTGTGTAAAAGACTTTCACACAATTTAAAACTCTACCAAACAAAAAGTGACCTTGGTTGTTATGCGGAAACTCTGTGATACCAATACATTGTCATCCAGAAATTAACAGGTGTACATGAATGTTTCTTGCATAATCTAAATTTCGCATATCGTATTGTAATTTTTGCAGACAGCTGGTTCTGATATTTCCGGTTGCGATACCAAAATATATTGTCAGCCTTGAAGTTACTGATCATTATAGATTCGGGCAAAAGAGGTAATAAGTCCTTGATGGTAAGGAGTGACAAATCTCGTCTTTTGGTTTGAAAGATTGTGCGAAGTGGTATGAAACTTTTTGACAATTATGAATAATGTATTTGAAAATTATTCATGCCAGTGCGACAATTATTCATACCAATATTTCAAAAATATTCAAACCAAATACAACGTTTAATATATAGCATAACATTAAAACTGACCTCTAAATATATATGAGGCAATCTTCAGATTTTAGATTTCAGAATATTGAATTCTATTAAAAGTTGGTGTGAAACATGATGCCATTTGGTATGAATAATTGAAATATTGGTGAATAATTAAATATTGGTGAATAATTAAATATTGGTGAATAATTAAATATTGGTGAATAATTAAATATTGGTGAATAATTAAATATTGGTAAATAATTAAATATTGGTGAATAATTAAATATTGGTATGAATAATTAAATATTGGTGAATAATCTTGAAAAATAGTGTATTGGTATGAATAATTTTGAAAGTACTGTACTTTGTTCATATATATAATTGATCTATAATTGTGAAGTTGACTGACACTCCCGATCACATGTCTACAAGTCTACCAGTCTATGAGGAGACGGTGTTCAGCGAGAGGTTCCATCGGCATTCGTATAATAGCTCTATATTCAGGAACCACTACAGTAGGCAACAGATGGTTGAAGCAGACCGGCCCGAAACCGGCGGGCGTTGGTCCGGTAAACGTGCGGAACCGGAGTCTTAGAAATTACGGAGCGATGATTGGCGCGTGCGCGCGCGGAATCGGGCCGCTATTGGCGTGACTAACCAGAAATGCTCCATAAAACCCTCACTATCCGCTGCCAACTACAACTACATCACTATATACTAGATCACTATATTTACTACATTCACTAGATTCTAGATTCCACTACAATAGATTCTAGTTTCCACTACAATAGATTCTAGTTTCCAATACAATATATTCTAGATTCCAGATTTCCATTCCAGATCACTTTTACTAGACTCAAGTCTCTAGAATTTTTCCATCTCTATATTGGTGATCGTTTCCAGAATATCAGCAACTCTACTTCATCATGCCCGGGTCTCTCAAAACTTTATACGACAAGGTGTTCGAAGACCACGTGGTGCATAAAGACGAATCCGGTTCTTATCTTATCTACATCGATAGACATCTCGTGCACGAGGTCACGTCGCCCCAGGCGTTTGAAGGCTTGAAAAATGCCGGCCGCAAGGTCCGCAGAACTGACTGCACGCTTGCCACAGTGGACCACAATATTCCTACCGAATCACGTGTGTCGTTTAAAAACGTCGAAACGTTTGTGGAGCAGGAGGACTCCAAATTGCAGGTGATGACTTTGGAGCAGAACGTTAAGGACTTCGACGTGACATATTTTGGAATGGAGGACGACCGCCAAGGCATTGTGCACGTGATCGGCCCCGAACAAGGCTTCACTCTTCCTGGCACAACCGTGGTGTGTGGCGACCTGCATACCTCCACACACGGGGCGTTTGGGTCGTTGGCCTTTGGCATTGGAACGTCTGAGGTGGAGCACGTTTTGGCCACACAGACCATTATCCAGGCCAAGTCCAAGAATATGCGCATTTGTGTGGATGGCGACTTGGCGCCCGGAATCACGTCCAAGGATTTGGTTCTACATGTGATTGGAGTCATTGGTACTGCAGGAGGCACTGGCTGTGTGATTGAATTTGCCGGTTCAGCCATCGAGGCCTTGTCTATGGAGGCCAGAATGTCTATTTGCAACATGGCCATCGAGGCCGGGGCACGTGCCGGTATGATTCGTCCCGACGAAATCACCTTCAACTACTTAAAGGGAAGACCCTTGGCCCCCAAGGGCGCGGAGTGGGAAAAAGCCATCAAGTACTGGTCATCACTCTACTCGGATGAAGGCGCTCACTTTGACTATGACATCCACATCAATGCCCAAGATATCGTTCCCACCATTACCTGGGGTAACTCTCCACAGGATGCCTTGCCCATTACGGCTTGTGTGCCGGACCCAGCCAAGCTCGAAGACCCAATCAAGAAAGCAGGAATGGAGCGCGCGCTTGAATACCAAGGCTTGACCCCAAACACGCCTCTCAAGGACTTGAAAATTGACAAGGCCTTCATTGGGTCCTGTACCAACTCCCGGATTGAGGACTTACGTGCTGCTGCCAAAGTAGCCAAGGGCCATAAGAAGGCCGACTCTGTCAAGTTGGTTTTGGTAGTTCCCGGCTCGGGTTTGGTCAAAAAGCAGGCAGAAAAAGAGGGCTTGGACAAGATATTTGAGGCTGCGGGCTTTTCCTGGAGAGAAGCGGGCTGTTCCATGTGTTTAGGAATGAATCCTGATATCTTGGACCCCGAGGAAAGATGTGCCTCGACATCTAACCGGAACTTTGAGGGCCGTCAAGGAGCCAAATCCAGAACCCATCTCATGTCGCCTGCCATGGCAGCTGCAGCTGCAATTACTGGTCATTTTACGGATATCAGAGAGTGGAAATACAACACTTCGGACGAGCCTGCAGTTCAAATCGATTCTGGTGAAGATCAAGAATTGCAAGATGCCGTTTATGAGCACGAGAAGACGCCTCTTGCGGAAACAAAAGCTCGTGAAGACGATAGACTCAAGGACATTCCTCAGAATTCTGCCCCTGCGGCCTCTGGTGGAGCTGGAATGGACAAGTTCAGCGTTTTGACCGGAATCACTGCTCCGTTGGACAAAGCAAACGTGGACACCGATGCCATCATCCCCAAGCAGTTTTTGAAGACAATCAAAAGAACGGGCTTGAAAAAAGGATTGTTCTACGAGTTGAGATTCAAGCAGGAAAACGGTAAGGATGTGGAAACGGACTTTTGCTTGAATGTGGAGCCCTACAGAAACGCTGAGGTGTTGTTGGTGACGGGAGATAATTTTGGATGTGGCTCTTCTCGTGAGCACGCACCCTGGGCCCTCAAGGACTTTGGCATCAAGTGTATGATTGCCCCTTCGTTTGGAGATATCTTCTACAACAACTCGTTTAAGAATGGGTTGTTGCCTATTCGTCTTCCACAGGATGTCATCAAGACCAAGTTGTACCCATTGGCATGTGCAGGAAAGAAGCTTACCATTGACTTGCCACAGCAGCAAATCAGAAGCGAAAGTGGAGAGGTTTTGGTGGAGCACTTTGAGGTTGAGGAGTTTAGAAAGCACTGCCTTATCAATGGCTTGGATGATATTGGCTTGACTTTGCAGAAGGAGGACTTTATCAATAAGTATGAAGAGCGGAGACGAGATGTATTTTCGTTTTTGGAAGGAGGCTCTAAATTAGTGCAGCCAATCAGAGGCACGAAGAAGTCGAAGTACGGGCTCAAGACACAGGAGTGGTGATTGAAGTATATATTAATATGACGATTTAAGTATATATTATAGGACGATTTAAGTATATATTATGGGATGATTTAAGTATATATTATTGGACGATTTAAGTATATATTATAGGACGATTTAAGTATATATTACGATTTAAGTATATATTATAGGGCGATTTAAGTATATATTATGGGACGATTTAAGTATATACACTGTTTTTCAAAATTATTCATACCACCGCGCAAAAATATTCATACCACCGCGCAAAAATATTCATACCAATACTTCAAAATTATTCAAACCAAATGGCATAATGTTTCACGCCGACTTTAATAGAATT
>VATE01000159.1:5344-31314 GCA_008065195.1 Metschnikowia amazonensis | reverse complement strand
GTGGAGTGGAGTGGAGTGGAGTGGAGTGGAGTGGAGTGGAGTGGAGTGGAGTGGAGTGGAGTGGAGTGGAGTGGAGTGGAGTGGAGTGGAGTGGAGTGTAGTGTAGTGTAGTGTAGTGGAGTGGAGTGGAGTGGAGTGGAGTGTAGTGTAGTGGAGTGGAGTGTAGTGGAGTGGAGTGGAGTGTAGTGGAGTGTAGTGGAGTGGAGTGGAGTGGAGTGGAGTGTAGTGGAGTGGAGTGGAGTGGAGTGGAGTGTAGTATAGTGGAGTGTAGTGGAGTGGAGTGTACTATAGTCGAGTGTAGTGTAGCAGCAGCATAGTAGAAATCTAATATCTCATTAATCTCTAGGAGGTTTCCTTGGTGTTTTATACTCTTAAAGGTCTGGCATATAGCGTGGCTGCTTATGTCTCTAATTGCAGCAACCCGTGAGCACAGCACATGCAGTATCGCAACCAAATGCAGGAAGCAACACATGTTTTAGAGATGCTGCGTGCAGATGAAACAGGTTTGAGTACAGGAGGTGCAGTCAGCAGGCACGGTTATTGAGGAGACTGCAACGTTAAATTAAGGATTGACTATATATTGGGTTCGCTCTGCGTGGTGTTATAATTGAGAATACCTATACACTCGAATCTCTACCAATGAGAAGATGAAATGTCTGAGGTTAAACTCATCTTACACTATTCTTGAGCCTAGCTGATATTTTCAGGAAAGAACTACTCATTAGACAGATTCTCGTGTTGATGTTCCAATGATAGCTCTCTACAGTCAAGGCCGATTCAACAATCAAGGGGAAATTACACCCATTCAAGGCTATTATTGACACGTGTTCTGAACTCCTGACAAACTCCACGGAAACAACGTGATGGGTCCAAGTTTGCAGATGCCGTACAAGGCACATTCTAAAAGGTTAAAATACAGATTTTTCAAAATTATTCAAATCAATTTCAAAATTATTCAACCAGTGCGACAAAATTACAGTCTTTTTCAAAATTATTCAAACTAGCGCGACAATTATTCAAACCAATTTCAAAATTATTCAACCAGTGCGACAATTATTCAAACAAAATGACATAATGTTTCACACCAACTTTTAATAGATTTCAGTAATCAGATATTTTATATCTGGCTGATTGGTATTACATTCCATTCTTGAAGTCTTTCAATCAACGAGAAATGGACAAAACAAAAGAAGTTTCCATGTTATACTGTATATTAAAACTTGTATTTGGTTGAATAATTTGAATTGGTTGAATAATTTTGCGCGCTGGTATGATAATTTTGAAAAATACTGTACTACTCAATCCACCTGTCTCAACAAAATGACATCGTTCTACACTTCAAATCTATTTACGATATCCCAAATACTGGCATATATGTGATAATCGCTCACCAAATACTTATGTTTGAGTCTTGATGTTTTAATCAGAAATTTGGTTAACCTGTGTACGAGATGTTAATTCATTGGGTGGTCATTAGCAATATCTGCTTGAAGAACAAACTGAAGCTCTATCATCTAGGAAGTCACTTTGTTTGGAATTATTAAACTCTAGTGTCAAGGATACTTGATGAAATATACAACAGTACAGTGTTTAAAATTATTCAAACCAATTTCAAAATTATTCAAACCATTTCAAAATTATTCAAACCAATTTCAAAATTATTCATACCAGTGCGACAATTATTCAAACACTATTTCAAAATGTTTCGTACTACTTCGCACAATCTTTCAAACCAAATGAATAGTTCACCCAACTTTAATTAAAATTAAATATTTGAAATCTTTATCTAGAAGCTTATATATACTTTCCTCGGAATCTTCTAATCAACGGTCGAAATGGATAAAACTAAAGTAGTTACATGTGATCCTGTAAATTAAACACGTATTTGGTTTGAGTAATTTTGAAATCTTGGTATGAATAATTTTGCGCGCTGGTATGAATAATTCTAAAAACACTGTATCTTCCAAACCAAATGGCATGATGTCAACTGTTATAAATTTATCAGATTTAAAATAATTAAAATTTCGAGATTTAATCTGAAGAATAGCCTGTACATTTTGAATCAAGGGTCAAAACGAATGAACTAGTTCCTGGTTGTCCTATATACAAGCACTTGTATTTGTTTGAAAGAATATTCAAGTGCGAACTTTATAGTGCGATAAAAATATTCAATACAGTAAATTATTCAATCCAGTAAATTATTCATTCCAGTAAATTATTCAATCCAGTAAATTATTCAATCCATTAAATTATTCAATCCAGTAAATTATTCAATCCACTAAATTATTCAATCCAGTAAAATGATTTAAACCAAAATTTCAAAATTTCATACCACTTCGCAATCTTTCAAGCCAAATACAAGTTTAAATTTACGGGATGACATGAAAATCACATTAATGTCCATCTCGACTCTTGATTAGAAGATTCCCAAATGAGTAAATACAAGCTTCTAGATTAAGATTTCAGAATATTGAATTTTAAAAATTTCGATGTTAAAAATTATGCCATTTGGTTTGAAAAATTATGCCATTTGGTTTGAAAGATTGTGCGAAGTGGTACAGTGTTTTCAAAAATATTCATACAGTCTTTTTCAAAATTCATACCAGTGCGACAAATTATTCAAACCAAATGATATAATGTTTCACCCAACCTAAATTTAAATTAATATTATGAATTTAAATTCATAAGAGATGTTGACATGACAATTCAGGAGAAAGTTGTCGAAGTATTTGTGGATGCAGACTTAGCAACAAACACAGAAACCAGACAGTCACGAACTGGGTACCTAATAATGGAACCCAGATCCCGTATGAGTAGTACACTAGTCATACAAGAAAAGTTTATCTACGCCAGTCGATCTAGGCGGGACCTGAGGCAACTAGAGCCGGACTCACATTCCCAAGCATGGGAAACCGGAGTTGTCTCCCTACTACTGCCAGTCTCTAATTCATTATCACGGCGTTTGTGTGTTCATTCTCTTTACTGCCTGCATGAAGCGAGGGTGACCAGATTCATACCAGGATGTGGAGCCATACCTCTACATCCTAGAATTCTATAGAAGTAACCCTGATTCCCCTTCTCCAGGAATCATCAACGAATACAATGAACAATCAAGTACTTGACGTTATCAAAGATCTAACATCCCATATCATGGTCATCAAAGCTTAAAAGACAATTGAGTCTTCCTATCAAGTATCAAAAAGGACTAAACTTTTCGATGTTATCCTGAAAATTGAAACTTGTATTTGGTTTAATTTTGAAATATTAGTTTGAATAATTATGAAATATTAGTTTGAATAATTTTGAAATATTAGTTTGAATAATTTTGAGAAACACTGTATTGGTCTGAATAATTTTGAGAAACACTGTATTGGTCTGAATAATTGTCGCACTGGTATGATTACAGTATTTTTCAAAATTATTCATCCCAATGCGACAAAAATATTCAAACCAATACAGTATTTTTCAAAATTTTTCATACCAGTGCGACAAATTTATTCATACCAAATACAAGTCTTAATATACAACATAACATGGAAACTACTTTCGTTTTGCCCGTTTCGACGGTTGATTGAAAGACTCCAAGAATATTATGTACAAGCAATCGGCCAAATATAAAATATCTAATTACTGAATTCTATTAAAGTCGGCGTGAAACATTATGCCATTTGGTTTGAATAATTTTGAAATATATTCATAGCCAATAGCATAATGTTTCACACCAACTTTTAATAGATTTTAGTAAACAGATATTTTATATCTTGCTGATTACTATTACATTCTATTCTTGGAATCTTTCAATCAACGGTCGAAACGGACAAACTAAAGTAGTTTCCATGTTATGCTGTACAGTATTTTTCAAAATTATTCATACCAATATTTCAAAAATATTTTAACCAAATATAAGTTTTAATATACACCATAACATGGAAACTACTTTAGTTTTGTTCGTTTCGACCGTTGATTGGAAGACTCCAAGAAGATTATATGTAAGCAATCGTCCAAAATAAATCTTCTGATTACTGAAAACTATTAAAAGTTGGTGTGAAACATTATGCCATTTGGTATGAATAATTTTGTCGCACTGGTATGAAAATTTTTGTCGCATTGGTATAATTTTGAAAAATACTGTAATTTTAAACTATTGGTTTGAAAAATTCACGCACTGGTTTGAATAATTTTGAAAAATACTGTAAGTTTAAAATATTGGTTTGAAAAATTCACGCACTGGTGAACAATTTTGTCGCACTGGGAATAATTTTAAATATTGGTTGAATATTAATGGTTGAATATTAATGAATATTAATGAATATTAATGAATATTAATGAATATTAATGAATATTAATGAATATTAATGAATATTAATGAATATTAATGGTTGAATATTAATGAATATTAAATATTGCTTGAATATTAATGGTTGAATATTAATGGTTGAATATTAAATACTGTATATCATTATCCTTAACCACTTCTATAATACAAAGGCTACATAGCAGCCTCGGACTTGGTACCAGGTCTTGCTAGCATTCTAGCCCAGTCCTGACTCTATTCTTAATCCCCTCCTGGTCCATCTACTTCATCACTTCTCCGCTATAAGGGAGATTCTGTCTCGGTCGATTTCAGAGCGGAGTTGGCTCATCTTATGCGCTCGAGCTCGTGCCTTCTCTGCCCTTCTTTTCATCTTGACCATACTCAAAACAAAAGTAGCTAGCAACTTCATGGTGAGCTTCGGCCGCGTGTGCCCAGATTCGTAATCCGGATAAATGCCACACTGCGCCATCTTCACCAAGTCGTTCTTCATCAGCTTATCGGAACTCTTGATGGCATTGACCATGAATGTATTCATCAAGGCCAAATCATTGCACTTGAGGTTGATATCAAACAACTTGGCCTTGAAAAAATTGCTCTCGTTTCGGAGCACTCGGGCCTCCACCTTGGCCCGTTCCTTTTGCGTCTTGTCGCCCCGTTTGGGCTGGAGCTTCGACCCTGCTAGGTTGCGGGACAACTGCTCGATTTCGCCCTGTATCTGGTCCATCTTGCGCTTGGACTCGCTGCTGGCATCGTCGCTTTTGGCCATATCCATCTCGTGGATTCGGTTGGCGAGCCGTGTGCAGTGACGGGACGTCTTGTTGAGTTCCTGTGCCAAGCTCTTAGTCCGGGCCTCCAACCGTGTCTTTTCAGCCTTGACACTCTTGTATTCTTCTTCCAACGAATCGATGGTCTTCTCTGCCCGGGCCTTTTCCTGGTAGAGTCTCTGGTTGGCCAGCTGAAGTTCCTGGAGCATGGCCTTTCTTTCCAGGTCATTTTCGGCGGAAATTTCCGATTTTTCCCGCTGCAACCGGGCCACGTTGGCCGCCTCAAGCTTCTCTCGGACCTGGTCCAATTTCTCGTGCAACTCCTTGTTCAGTTGCCGGTAATTGTCGACTTCACTTTCCAACAAGGCAATCACGGGCTGTACTGCTGAGTCCGAGTCCATGAGCGTGTCGAGTTTTGTCTTGTAGAAGCGGATTTCGTCCTGGAGATCTCGCTGCACCCGAGCATTTTCGACCTGCTCTTTGCGGAGACTTTCCACTTCAAACTGTACCTTGCGGAGTTTTTCAAGCTCGTACTGGGCCCTCTGGAGCTCCTCTTTCTGGAGCAAATCACCTTCATAGCGGAACTTGTCATTAAGTACCGACCGCTGAGGTTCAAAGTCCTTTAACCTTTCGTTTTCAAGTTGCATTTCGCGCAACTTGTCATTTTCAAATTTCAATTCGCGTAATTTGTCATTTTCAAATTTCAATTCGCGTAATTTATCGTTTTCAAATTTCAATTCTCGCAACCTTTCATTTTCAAGTTTCAATTCGCGTAATTTGTCATTTTCAAATTTTAATTCTCGCAACTTTTCATTTTCAAGTTTCAATTCGCGTAATTTGTCATTTTCAAATTTTAATTCTCGCAACTTTTCATTTTCAAATTTTAATTCTCGCAACTTTTCATTTTCAAATTTTAATTCTCGCAACTTTTCATTTTCAAGTTCCAATTCTCGCAACCTCTCATTTTCAAACTTCATTTCCCTCAACCTCTCATTTTCAATCTTCATTTCCCTCAACCTCTCATTTTCAAACTTCATCTCCCTCAACCTCTCATTTTCAAACTTCATCTCTCTCAACCTTTCGATTTCAAGCTCTAACGTCCGGATCTGATACTCATATTCCGCCTTCATTCCACCATCTCCCCGGCTAGAACCTCGGCTTAAGTCTCGGATTCTAGCCTCCAAAGCCTCAGCCAATTCTTCCTTTTCTCTTAGACTCTTTTGGAGCTGATCATAGGCCCGGTCTTTTTCGGCCAAATCGGCCTCCTTCTCCGAAAGTTGTAATTGTAAACGAGCAAACGATCGATGGATATCGTCATCAGAAGATTTCTGCGCCAATTTCTTCTCGAGTTCGGATACTTGAAGAGCTAAGGCTTCATTCTGTGCAGCCATACGCCGCTGTTCGGCCTGTATCCTCTTTCGATGGGCCTCTTCAAGCTCGAAAATCGCCGACTCATTGACCTTTTGGGCATCTTGCATCTCAAGCCTTCGAAGCCTGCTCTTGGCAGATTCGAGCTCGATTTTTAGCAGTGCGCGATCATCTTCCAACCGGGAGTTTTGCTCCTTCAACTGGTCCCTTTCCTGCTCCGTGTCTTCCATTGCATCTTGTATAAGATCATATTCCTTCTCGTAAAAGGCTAATTTATCGGATAATTCAGAAATCTCCGCCTGGTGCTTCTCTGTGTGGTCGTTGCGCTTGGAAATATTGATCCTGTACAATTCGTCGTGGAGAGCGGCCACTTCGTCCTTTAAGCTGCGGTTTTCTCGGGCCAAGCGGTCTTCTTTTTGCCTCATTTGGTCGAGTTGGGCCTCGTAGTGCTGCACAGAAGCTGAAGACATTCCATGGCTCTGTTGATTAAGTAATGTCCGGATCTGTGCCTTCAACAGCGCTTCTTCTTCGTCTTTGGCCTGCACCTCGCGTTGGAGAGAGGTCAATTTTGCTTGTGTGCGGCCAACCTCGCTCTCTCTATCCTCTTGAAGCTCACGTATCATGCGGTCTTTTTGCCTTAGTTCGCTTTGGACTTTGTGGAGCTCGCTAAGAGTTGCCTCTAGCTTTCGGTTGTCGTTTGAAGTCCTGCTTCGGGACAACTGTTGGATTTCCTGCATGAGACTATTAATTTCTCTTTTCTGGTCTTCATTTTGTTTCTTCAAATCCACATTTAGGAGTTCTAATTTTTGAACATCTCGGAGAGAGCTTTGCAGTGGCGAATAAGCATTCGCGGAGGTTTTGAAAGTTTCTAGTTCCGCCTGTTTGGTGCGAATTTCAGCGGATTTGTCTTGGATTTCTGCAGATTTGTGGTGAATTTCTGCCTCTTTAGTAAGAATTTCTGCCTCTCTAGTGCGAATTTCTGCCTCTTTGGCCTGAATTTCTGCAGATTGGGCCCGAATTTCTGCAGATTTGGCGCGAATTTCTTCGTTCAAATCTTCAATTTGCTGCGACTGAAGCCGCGATAGCTGCTCAGCTCTTTCTAGTTGGGCCTTGGCATCTTTTGGAACCTCCAAAACCTGGCTTTTGAGCTTGTAGAGTTCGGTTTTTAGCTCGTTGTTTTCAGTCTCCAAAGCTCCGATTTGGCCTGGAGAAAAAGTGTGTTTTTCTGAGTCGAGGCGGCGGATCAACTTCTGGTTCTCGCCTTTAAGAAATTCAAGCTGTTCAAGCAACTCAGGTGGCGTTCGAAACTGACTCTGCTGCTGATTTAGACGCAGCTCAAGACCCTGGATTTGGTACTCTTTTTCGTCGAGTTGTTGCTGCAACCGGCGCTCACTGGCGTTGGAATCAAAGCCGGTTTGAGCGCGTGTCAGTTCCTGAAGCTCATTTGAAAGCCTCAAAATCTCCTGCTTCAAATGTACATTTTCACTGGCCAAGTCGTGGAGTTCCAGCGGTGTCTGCTTCAAGATCTTCGTAAGAGTGGCCACCTCAACCTTGAGGTTGTAATTCTCGCCGGAGAGCTCTTTGTTTTCTGCTTGTAAGTCCTGGATGGAGTTTGAGCCCGAGCCCAAGAGCGACTTGGCCTTGAAATTAGCATCTGGAACCCGAATAGCCTCGGGAAAGGGCGTGCGGTGGCCAGGAGACCCGGCGTCGATGCTCATGGAATGAAGGGTGTCGGAGCTGTCGGAGCTGTGGTCGAAGGAAGCGTCAAACTGAGCCGCAGGGGCCAGCGTGGTCGAGAATGCGGTATTGGTGTTGGCACGCTTGCCTATGGGGGTGAACTCGAGCCCACGCTCGGGCCGGGAAGAGCCCACTAACGAAGAGAGGGAGAACATGGGGGCGGGCTTGTTGATGGTGGTTGTTTATGTGTAGCAATGGCCGGTCACGTGGCGCAACGCGCGCAAGTCCCGTGACCGCGTGTGGGACGTGCCGCAGACCTTGAGGGGGCACGTGATAAAAAAATTAAAAGATCAAAGTTTCAATCCTGATTTTATCAATAATAATAATTTCTATAGATTTTTTAATCATATTTACTATTTATTTCTTGATTATTAGTCTTTTGCATTTAATAAAAGGTTAGTGTGTCACTGCCAGTGAGTGCAATTCGGAGGTGTTGACACTGATTGAACATAGAAGAAAACAATATTTTACACACATTAATACTAGATACAGACATGAATACTACAGACTAATTCAAGTATATTTTGATTCGAGTATATTTTGATTCAAGTATATTTTGATTCAAGTATATTTTGATTCAAGTATATTTTGATTCGAGTATATTATTCAAGTATATTTTGATTCAAGTATATCTTGATTCAAGTTTATCTTAATTCAAGTATATCTGAATTCAAGTATATCTGAATTCAGTGATACTCGAAGATCTCCACAGTGATGTCCGCTGATCAATCGCACGAGGTACCGTATTTTTCAAAATTATTCACACCAGAGCGACAAAATTATTCATACCAGACCTACAAAATTATTCAAACCAATATTTCACAAACCAAATATATGTTTTAATATACAGCATAACATGGAAACTACTTTAGTTTTGTCCGTTTCGACCGTTGGTTGGAAGACTCCAAGAAAAGAATGTAATAGCAATCAGCAAGATAAAAATATCTGATTACTGAAAACTATTAAAAGTGGTGTGAAACATTTTTCATTTGGTTTGAAAGATTGTGCGAAGTGGTACGAAATTTGAATTGGTATGAATAATTTGAAAAAGACTGTATATATTAATGAACTTTCTAATCAAGGATCAAATGGACAAAACTGAACTAATTTTCATGCTATTTAGTATATAACTTGTTGTGTGCGAAGTGGTAGGAAACTTCGAATATTGATTTGAATATTTTTGTCGCACTAGTTTGAATAGGTTCAAAAGGTTTCAAACGGAGAGAATAGTTAACCAGCGCGGCAAAATTAAACTTGAACTAAACAAAGTAGAAATTAAAAACTTGAAATTAAAAACTTGAAATTAAAAACTTGAAATTAAAAACTTGAAATTAAAAACTTGAAATTAAAAACTTGAAATTAAAAACTTGAAATTAAACACTTGAAATTAAAAACTTGAAATTAAAAACTTGAAATTAAAAACTTGAAATTAAACACTTGAAATTAAAAATTTGAAATTAAAAACTTGAAATTAAAAACTTGAAATTAAAAACTTGAAGTTAAACAAACTCGAAATAACTTGCAAATCAAAAACTAATGTCCTTTGTCATTCGAATACATACACACTTGAAGTATTAAGGATCTGACAGAATGTAGTTTTATATACTACATCATGTTAGACGCCACATAGGTATGCTACCTTTATGGGCAATCATAGCCTAGACTATGTAGTCAGAAACTCAGCAGCATCCCCAGTCTCCGTACTACCGCCACTCTGAAACTTAGTGATGCGACATTCCCAGTTCCATCCTACTACCGCTCGCCTGAAACATTTGGTCACTAACTTAACTCCGGGATGAATAACATTCCGAAGTCTATATAAGTTAACCCGATTCCCCTTCAAAAGGAATCATGCACGAATAAATAAACAATCTGGCACTTAAAGTTATCAAAGAATCTAACACATCAAGCCATGTCTACAAGACTATTGTAAATCATGTATAGTAAATTATTAATATACGACCATCAACTTGGATTGCTCGAAATAAACTAAAATTAAATTATTATTTATTCTTGTACTTACTTTAAAGTATTATCAAGAGTAGGTTGATATCGCCCTCTCGGGAATTCACAATATTTGAGAGGATTACACTTGCGCGACGTAACACTTGAAAACAAAGGTTTAAAATACTTCAGCAATAATCAAAAAATACCGCGAAAAAGATTAAGTGATGATGAACAGTGGTAAGCTTCATCAGTAACAGTATATGATACAAATACTAAAGGAATCGTCCAAGATATCAGTTAATGAGTTAATGAGATAATGAGATAATGAGATAATGAGATAATGAGATAATGAGATAATGAGATAATGAGATAATGAGATAATGAGATAATGAGTTAATGAGTTAATGAGTTAATGAGTTAATGAGATAATGAGATAATGAGTTAATGAGTTAATGAGTTAATGAGTTAATGAGTTAATGAGTTAATGAGTTCATGAGTTAATGATTTAATGAGTTAATGAGTTAATCACTTATTACTTATTCACTTATTCACTTATTCACTTAATTTCATCTTAAAAAATATTAAAAGATTTAATTGGGAAAAGAATCTACATTGTTTTTCAACATTATTCAAAGCAGCGCGCAAAATTATTCATACCAATTCTCAAAGTTTCGTACCACTTCACACAATCTTTCAAATCAAAGATGAGATGTGTCACAACAACTTTTTAGAATCAATATTCTGAAATCTTAATCTAGAGTATTTCCTCATATATACATCTAGGATTTAAGGGCCAAAGGGCCAAAACTGAACTAGTTTCCATGTTTTATGTATATAAAGACTTGTATTTGGTTTGAGTAATTTTATCGCACTACAGTATTTTTCAAAATTATTCATACCATTACAAAATTTTTCATACCATTACAAAATTTTCATACCATTACAAAATTTTCATACCAAATACAAGTTTAAATATACAACATAACATGGAAACTCCTTTTGTTTTGTCCGTTTGGCCGTTGATTGGAAGACTTTAAGAATAGAGTGTAATAGAATCAGCAAGATATAAAATATCTGATTACTGAAAATTATTAACAGTTGGTGTGAACATTATGCCATTTGGTATGAATAATTTCGTCGCACTGGTATGAATAATTTGAAATATTGGTATTAATAATTTCGTCGCACTGGTACAGTATTTTTCAAAATTATTCATACCAGTGCGACAAAATTATTCATACCAATACTATAAAATTATTCATACCAATATTACAAAATTATTCATACCAATACTATAAAATTATTCATACCAATATTACAAAATTATTCATACCAAGTACAAGTTTTAATATACAGCATAACATGGAAACTACTTACGTTTTGTCCTTTTAGCCGTTAATTGGAAGACTCTAGGAGTGGTATATAAGAGCAATCGTCCAAATATAAATTTTCTGATTACTGAATTCTATTAACGGTTGGTAGGAAACATTTTCCATTTGGTATGAATAATTTTGAAATATTAGTATGAATAATTTTGTCGCACTGGTTTGAATAATTTTGAAAAATACTGTATTAATAATTTTGTCGCACCAGTATGAATAATTTTGAAAAAGACTGTAGTTTAAAATATTTTGAAAAACTGTAATTCAAATTTCGTACCACTTTGCACAATCTTTCAAACCAAATGGCATAATGTTTCACACGAACTTTTATAGATTTCAGTAATTAATATTTTATATCTAGACGATTGCTTAAATATACTATTCTTGAGTCTTCTAATCAACGGTCGCAAAGGACAAAATTAAAACATATTATTCTGTAAATTAAAACTTTGGTATGAATAAAAATCGCACTTGAAAAAACTACTTCTTCAAGACTCCAACTACCACAATGTCTGCTATCATCAACAAGGCCTCGGGCCTCGTCAACACTGCCGTTGCCAAGTCCACCCAGCTCTCCCATGCAGCCATCTACTGGGGCAAGGTCGGCGCTGAGCTCGGAAAAACCGTCTACAAGAGCGAGGGCTTACCAATATTTCGAAATTATTTAAACCAGTGCGAAAATTATTCAAACCAAATGGTATAATGTTTCACACCAACTTTTAATAAATTTCAGTAACTAGGTATTTTATGTCTGGTCTATTACATGAATATACTATTCTTGGAGTCTTCCAATCATGGGTCGAAACGAAAAAAACGAAAGTAGTTTCCATGTTATGCTGTATAGTGTTTTTTAAAATTATTAATACCAGTGCGACCAAATTTTTTATGGTATGAATAATTGGTCGCACTGGTTAATTTTAAAATATGGTTTGAATAATTTTTATGAATAATTGGTAGCACTGGTTAATTTTGTCGCATGGTATAAACAATTCTGAAAAAGTAATTACTAGTTAAAATTGGCGAATGTTCAATAAATAGGGTATGTATAAAGTAGGAAACCCCTTATATCACATTCTACAGGAATATACAGGAACATTCTACAGTGGCTTCTCATACTTTAAAGTACTCAGCTTCAATCAGCTAAACACTCCACCTCCATTTGCATCTCCTTGTCCGCATCCATGTATGAATCACACATACACCAAATCGAAAGCTTATGGAGTCCTGGACTGGAAATTACCACATCAAGCTTCACTTCCTGCTGCTCGTGCATGATATGAGCCTTTTTAATGGCATACAATTGGCGAGTCACCGAATCGCCAATCACCACCCACCACGATTCCGTCTTGGGAAACGGGTAGCGTGGCGAAACCACATCCAAGTCATCCATCTCCTCGTCCCGCTCCAACACAACCGTGACTTGGCGTGGCTCATTCACCTTCATGGCGCCATTGTCCATATGATATTTCACATCCACATTGGGGAATTTATTGACAAAGTCAGCCACATGCTGGAGCTTTTCATCGTCCAAGCGGAGAACATCGTCCCGCTCATCATCTTCAAGTGACATCACGTCATAAATCGTCTCCACCTTGTACTTGGCACATCTCTGCATCATTGGTTCATCCATGTGTGGAATTTGCATGAGCGGACTGTCTCGCGTCCATAGACCCTGGACTATCATCTGGGAAAGATCCATAGCCTGAAGAGAATTCAAATAGCCTTCGCTGGAGAGCGTATCTACCATGGCATTCACAAGACTGAGCGCCTTTTCCAACACCTTCCTCTGGTCAAGCTTTAATTCCACGGGAAGAGCCATGCGCAGGAAATGAGCCTGGAGAAGAAGAAAGGCTTTTGCATGTGGAGACAGAAAGTCAGAATCCATTGCCAACTTTAAAGGTACACGCTGTGATAAACGAAAGAGCACATCTTCTTCATCATGACGAACTTTCAAGTGGTTGAATTCTGCTGCAGACGTAAGAGATTCAATGAGATTTCGAAGCCTTGCTTTTTGGCCCAAAGAGGAGAAGTTCTTGATGGATTCGAAAGAGATTGAGTAGTGAGCTGAGATCATAGCTCCATTGAGGGGAGATAAGATATGAGAGTCATCTTCATTTTCTTCCTCTTCATTTTCTCCCTCTTCATTTTCTCCCTCTTCATTCTCTCCCTCTTCATTCTCTTGTTTCTCTCCCATCTCTATCATCCCTCCCCTCTCCAAATCCTCTAACGTATTCTCAACCATCTCTGATAAAAACTCCGAAATTCCCTCATGTGTCACGTCCTTAAGACCATAAAAACTAGGATTTTGCATCACCCGTCGGTAAAAAAACGTATAGGTAAGGTAATCCACACAATCCTGCTTTGTATGTAAAGTCCGGGCCGCTATTTCATGCATAAACACCTCAGCCATGCATTCACTAAGCGTGCTTTCAACAGGCATGGGCTCACTGAGAAATCCAGAATAGTATGCCACTTTTGGCCCATAGATGTACGCCAAAACACTCTTTTCCGCACACCCCACCATCTCCAATAATTCACTAAGATAGTAGTCGGTTGTGAATACTCCATCCTGCATCTGTGTCCCATATATCACCACCTTCTCTGCTCGGGGTGCATAGCCACAGGTATTCTTCGAGGCGATAATTAGGGGAAGAAGCTTTTTTGCAGCAAGCTGCTTCACCACCATCTGGTCGTGAGCATCCATCGTTTCATCAAAAATAGCTATACCCTTTTCAAGCAATTTAGCAAGAGAAGGGTCCTTGATCTTCAGAACTGCCTCCTCTCCCACAACTCCCAGAACATCCCTCTGTACAGCTCCCTCCAGCTCTTTCCTCTCCAAAAAAGCCGCAACCAAATCCACAGCTGCCCGCCGATCAGCCATAAACACAATATTCAGCTCCAGCAAATCAAGTTTCCCAGCAAAATCCACCCTCTTGATACCCATCTCAGTAAAACTCTCATATGGCATGATCTTGATTTCCTGAATCGGCCATGCCCGACATAAAGGACTGAAATTGTACACATGCTTCTTGGAGATTCCAAGCCAGTCTGAAAGCTCACGTGCATACATCAACGGGTTGGAGAGTACCACCATTCGCATCTCTCGCTGGAGGTGAGCCCCCATGAACCGCACCCTGGAGAGCACCGTTTCATATGCACCCCCAAGCGTGTGAACATCGTCCGCAACAATAACATCAAGTTGTTGCACAGCTTTTCTTTGTCTCCATCGCCGCGAAACCGCATCGAAATGTTCCGGCGTTGAAAGTACCAAGTGGGATTGCCCCAACACCCGTGCATCCTTACCAAGATCTCCCGAGAGTCTCGCCACTATTTTTGCTGGGCTGGTCAAGCCTGAAAATTTCCGCACCCACTCCCTAGTTTGAGTCTCTATCTTGTGCGCATTTGGCGTGAGATACAAAATACGCTGCTTGTTCTGACGCCACGCATTCAAGATGGCCAATTCTGCTGCCAGACTTTTTCCACTGCCCTTGGAAACCCCCACAAAAATGCTCTCGTTGGTATTCCAAAGCGAGTCAAAACTCTGCGAGATGTACTTGTTGAAATAAGCAAAGTCAAACAATTTCAAAAACTTTTCGTTGTTGAGTGCCTTCACGGGTATGCTCTGGACATCCAAAACGGGCGTGGGTGAGTGTGGAGCCTTGGGAGTTTTCATATCGAACATTTTGATGGGTTCGCGCCACTGCGAATGGAGCCATTTTTCACTCACCACCGTCACGAAAAAACTGGGCGGAAGCGGCGCAGATGTGTATATGGGGAAGTTGATGTGGAGCTCCCGGTTGATCATTTTCTTGGTGATGGTCAACTTCTCCTCATAAACAACATTCTCGCCGTTGGTATCCTCGGCCAATAAGAGGAACAGCTCGCTGGCTCCATGCAAGTCCCAGTTCCATGTCCAATCTGCAACAAGATCCACCGAAATCCGGCACATTTCGGGCGAAACGGGCTGGGCAATGCACGACATGGTAATTTTCGGAAATTGCCGGAGCAAATCGTGGGCCAATTGGCTGTTTCCTTTGAAATTGATGGCTTCTGAGAGCTCAGCTGCAGATAAGTTGAAATACGCGGAAAAGGGTAAATGCGACGATTCCGTGGCCTTGATGATGGCAGCACTGGCCACAGCTCCGTATTGCCTAAAAGGGGAATTCGTATTCCACATTCGTCTCTCCACGAATTTACACAAGTCAAGCGTTTCAAGCGCCAACTGTGCCCATTTCCGTTTAAGGCAAAGTTGGTGGAGTGCTCGAAGAAGACGACCTGCAGATTGCCGAATATAGATCATATCAGCCAATAAGGCAAAACCATCGAGAGAAAGCCGGGAAATGTAAGCTTGCAAAAGAACATTGACTTTCGTCCGGCCATCGCTTGCACTTTCCTTAATTGGAATGGGGCACTTCTCCAGAAGCTTCATCACCTCGAACTTCTCCTCCTGCCGCACCGGAACGTACTTAAATTCGCCGGATCCGGAAAAAACGCGAAGAATGTCAATTTGACTCATCCACGGCTTCAATTGCTGGTCATAGAGTGCCATGGACTCGTGGCCAATGTAGAATTGGGCAGCTATCTTGCCTAATTCGGTACCAGAAAACCGCCCTGATAACTCGTCGTACTGCACCAAACGGTCTCTATGCAAGCCCACCAACGCAGAATGCACCAAATCCGTCCTCTTCATTTTCAACTTCTCATCGTCGCTGTATGCAGCGCCCACTTGGTACAACTTGGGCGACTTGAGCATACGCACATATAAATACGTGTGGCCAAGCCATTCCACGGCTTCGTCACGTGTCTTGACACTTCCCAAGACGATTTCCGCATTCAAATTGTCCAACATCTTGCGCATGAACTGCGACTCGATTGGGAGCTGCTGGTTCAAGATGGCCATGTAGTATTGGAGTTCATCATGTGACGTGATGATCACTCCCTCACCCGAAACATCGTATCTGGGTCTTCCGGCTCTTCCGAGCATCTGTAAGATATCCTGGGGCGAGAGCTGTACCCAGGCACCTTTTTCGGGGTTGTAGGTTTCGGTTCCTTTGATCACCACGGTATGTGCAGGCAAGTTCACACCCCACGCCAAAGTGGCGGTAGAAACCAAGATCTGAAGATGACCTTGCGCGAATAAATCTTCCACCAATGCTCTGTCGGCCTTGTCGAGTCCTGCATGGTGCACGCCGAAGCCCGACGGAAGAATCTCTGCCAAGTTGGCGTTCTTAACTCCGTGGGCTTCCTGCCTCAAGATCTCTGCCGTTCCTGCACCGTTGACAATGGCGGTTTCGGCGTTAAGGGCCTTTTCGGCGAGCCACTTGGCGGTTTTGACCGTATCCTTTCGAGAATGGACGAAAATGATGAGTTGGTGGCCGTTTTGCCTGCACTGCATGAACTTTTCGTAGCACGCTTCGTTCATAGCTGCCACTTTTAGAATAGCCTTTTTCTCCTTGATGCCGATGAATTCCTGCTCCAAAGGACATGGCCTGTATCGGGCGTCGAAATAGAAAAGCCCGGTTCTGGAGTTAACGCCCAAAAACTGCGCCACATCTTCATAGTTGGGCAACGTTGCCGATAACCCCACAATCCTTGTTTCAGCATTGCGCTTGGCTCGTATAATCACCAGCTCCAATACAGGACCTCTGTCATCGTGCAAGAGGTGGATCTCGTCAACAATCAAAAGCTTCACAAGCCTGGTGTACGGGTGTGCGGCCCGAGTAGCCACGTCCCATTTCTCTGGTGTAGTCACCAACACCTGGGTTTCAGAAATCTCCTTTTGGCTCAACGTTGCATCTCCGGTGAATTCATTGACTGTCACACCGTATTGTGTGGTCAAGCGGCGGCGAAATTCCCGCATTTGCTCCGATACCAAGGCCTTTAACGGCGCCACATACACAATTTTGAAGTGGTTTAGGTCAAACTTGCCCTCTGCACTTCTGTGATTGGCCAAAACACGTAGAGTGGCTAGCATGGCCACATTGGTCTTTCCTGCACCGGTGGGGGCACACAAGAGGAGATTCTCATCCGAGGAAAATGCACTGGGGTATATTTTCGACTGGATCCGGTTCAAGTGCTGAGTTTCACCTTCAGGAAAAGCTGCCTGTGCCCATAGCGGAAGCTCGGAGATGGCCACCAACTTTTCGTTGCTTTCCTCGAGTGAAGGCGGCGCACTGGGTGCAGGAATATGGATAGTATCATACAGCTTTTTGTTTTGCTGGTATGAGCCTTTTGGAAGAATGACTTTAGATGAAGCCATTAGCTGGGGGCCTTTTTCAAAGGTAAGAGATTGGAGATCGACGATCTGGGGGGGTCTAAGAATTTTCTGGCTGTTCTCATCGTACTTCTGGTCGCACTTCTCATCGTACTTCTCATCGTACTGGTCGCACTTCTGATAGCGACTCTTTTTCACCTGGCGATCATCACCACTATTTTTTCGCTTCCCAATCCCAAGCTCCTGTAATAATTCCCACGCTCCTTCCTTTTTCATTAGCTCAATGGCCTTGGCCCGGTTGCTTCGGAGCTTGAGCCCGTACACTATGCGTTGCCTGTTCTGGATGCAGTACTTGACAAACTCAAGGTTCTTGAAACGCAAAAGTTGCACCAAAACGGCTTCAAGATCGCTGGGGTTCTCCACGAGCGCACGTGACACCTTTTTACAAGTTTCAATCACTTGGTCCCGCTCCATATCGGGTTCTAGAGCCTGCACCTTGTTGAATAGAAGGTCTTCTGTGACATCCTCAAGACAGAGCTTTGTAGGCTCCATGTTATTTGAATCACCAGTAATGACCACTGAACCATCTGACATGTAAGAATTGGAAGATTGATTTGGGCCGAGGGGTGGTGTCTGTGTCTGTGTCTGTGTCTGTGTCTGTGTTCTTTCCAGTATCTCTGTCACTGTTCTGTCCAGTATCTCTGTCACTGTCTCTATCACTGCACCGTTTTTCTCCGCAATTTCACCTGCTTTATCATATTCATCATCCTGAATCTCATGAACATGGTCTCCTTCATCTTCATCTTCATCCTCAAATTCAATGGCCACTTCCGCATCTGAGTGCTGCGAATCTTGCTCTATATTGTCATAATCAGTAATGTCACGAGCCAAACTGACCAACGTCGTCATATCTGCATCGGAAAGTTTCAGCAGAAGAAGTGCCTGCAAATCAACTCTCTTCTGCAGGATTTCCTTGTCGCCATTTTTCAAAATCTCCAATACACCATCTGCTGCCGAAAGTATCACACTATGACTCTCGTCTGGAATGTGCTTCCGAACTGCTGCAGTTAGGGCATCAAATATCTGTCGTGTAGTTGCCGATTTCGGTCTATAGGAGATGGATTCAAGGTTGGCGTCGAAGCCCTGGGTGTATGAATCTGTGGGTTCGGAGAATGAGGCTGGAGGAGGAGTTTTTCGGCTGCGGGGCACGGGTTTATCCGTACCAAAACTCACTCCACTGCCCATATCCTTGATGGACACGTGGCCTGCCATTGACTGCGCCGCATACTGGGAGTTGTCCTCCTGGACATGCTTTCTTGCACTCATGGCGTTGTAGTGAGGAGGTGCGATGGTTTAGTAGATGTAGTCGCGTGACGCGTCACGTGATATCACATGACACATCACGTGATATGTGGCACGTGATTATATCACATGATTCCACTTGATACATCACTCTTCAGCTACTACTCATGCCCCCCTACATTTTCACTAAACGCACTTCATTGCTCTATAATTAGTAGACGTGGTTGGAGAAGGCGTTCTTCTCAAAGTTCCAAGTGTCGTCAGAGATTCTGCCTCTCAACTCCTTGATCTCGGTGCCCTTGACATACACATCTTCAAACAAAATCTCCATCTTAGCCTCAGGTGGAGCATCAGCCTCGGCCTCGGCAGTTTGCTCATCCACGTACTTTCTGGCAGCCTTGTCATAAGACTTGATCTCGTCCTCGGTGGCGATGCTCTTCTCCAAAAGCACGGCCTTCAAACCCGCAATAGGGTCATTTCTAGATCTCATGTGCTGCACCTCCTCTCTGGTTCTGTAGGTGGTTCCTGGGTCAGACATGGAGTGACCTCCGTATCTGTAGGTCTCGTACTCCATAACCAATGGGCCGTTGCCGCTGGCACACCAGTCCTTGGCGAACTTGGAGGCCTGGTAACAGGCCAAGATGTCCATTCCGTTAACCTTCAAACCAGGAATGTATTGGCCACGCTTGTGGTACTCGGTCATAGCAGACGATCTAGATGCAGATGTTCCCATTCCGTATCTGTTGTTCTCACATGCGAAGATCACAGGCAAGTCCCACAACTTGGCCATGTTATATGCCTCGAAAACCTGGCCCTGGTTGGCGGCACCATCTCCATACAATGCAAAGGTGGCGTTCTTCTCACCCCTGTACTTGTGGGCAAAAGCCAAGCCGGCACCCAAAGGCACCTGTGCTCCCACAATACCGTTACCTCCGTAGAAACCTGGGGCAAACATGTGCATGGAACCTCCCTTACCGTAAGAAACACCGGATCTCTTACCCATCAACTCTCCCAAAACACCTTTGACGGAAGCGCCTCTCATGTAGGCAAAACCGTGACATCTGTAAGAAGTGATGACCGTGTCCTTTGGGGTGATGGCGTTTTCAATACCCACAGCAATGGCCTCCTGACCCACGGAAAGATGGCAGAAACCACGGATTTTCTTGGCCTTGTACAAGGCGTCGGATGCCATCTCCATTCTTCTGACCACAATCATGTCCTTGTACATTTGCAACAAAGTTTCCTTATCGGTGTCAAAGCTCAACTCTGGGAGGGCCTCCAAGTTGTAGCCCTCGAAAGAGGAAGCAGGCAATTCGATATTGACCAAGTCGCTGGCGGCGCTGGCCAAGCCTCTGGATGACTTGGCCACGAGGGGCAATTGGCGGGTGACTCCTTGGCGAAGCATTGTGTTAGTTAGGAGGAAGAGTAGGGAGCAGTTATTTTTTGATGGGTGCGCGGGACGAAGCCTTCCGCCGGCAGTTGAAGTCCGGCACCGGTACACCTGTCCGCACCTGGGTACACTTCCAAGGTGTACGGGTGTGGTGTACGGGTCTACCAAATGACTGGTCTATCTGATGTACGGGTCTATCAGAAGACTGGTACTCAAGTGTACTGCAACAAAGCATAGGCAGAACCCCCTATTTATGCTCCCTTTCTAACCCAAAAAAGGCAGCCATATTTGAAACATGTATGCATCATCCCTTGGCCTAATAAGGAGTGGGGGAGCCATGTTTCAGATGCACCCCTGCATGCTTTTGCAGGTGTAGCAACGAGGATCGTGATTTTAGCAAAATTACATATATAAGCCCATTCCATATATGCGCAAGGTTTTATTTGTAGACAAGAACAGTGAGCTTATGGGAAACCAGACTTGCATTTTGGAAAAGTCATGATACCAAATTTACGAAAACCGGGTGTTAGGCTTTTGGTACTTTTGACATTTTATAAACCTTTATTGGGTATTAATAACACTGGTGAAATAATATCTTCTGGGTAAGTCGTGATTGGAGCCTAAGATTATGTCTACTGTTTACATTACATTCATGGGTCAAAAATTCTTTTATATATGTTCAGAAACTAGCGGAATCTCCTAAGACTATGATCTTAAGTTTCTTGAATATCAACGAATCACACAGATACCAAACCAGGTATTAAAATTCAATATTCTAGAAGCAAGACTATCCAGGGAAATAATCTCATTATTCAAGTCAGGCTCCCAATAGCTTCTTACTGGAATTATCATTAGTCTTCCTGAAATCATTGGTTCCATCCCAGAACTATTATTGGTCTTCCTGAATCATTGATTCCTTCTTAAAACTAATATTGGTCTTCCTGAATCATTAATTCCTTCTTAGAAGTATTATTGGCCTTCCTCACTCATTGGCCTTCCTCACTCATTGTCAGCACCCCAATTTAATCAACTACCAATATGACTATAACTCAATTTATACACATTCCTACCCAAAGACTTCTTAGATCATCCCTGAATACTCAAGCTGTAGCAGGGTGTTGGCGCCTCAGCTGCTGTCGACGAAGAATTACTCGTAAAATCTGGCTGACTGCATATAATCCGAGAATCACCCGTAGTTTCACCTGGACCATGCCCCACAAATGGAGTCTCTTAGCAAGCCATACGACACGCCGGAGTCGATCTCGATGATCGATAATATAGGCCAACACAAGAATTCCTGCGAGCGACGGCGCAAGATGGGAATTGGAAGTTGGGTGTAAGACTTGGGGTGGTGCACGGGTTTTCTCTCGGTGCACCAACGGCCCCACCATTTCCCAGTGGTGATGGTTTTGGTCTTCGTGTTTTGACTTGGAGCATACTAGAAACAAAAGAAGTCTTTTCCATATTTTTGTTTTTGGGATATCTGTTTTGGCGGAGGGGGAAGGAGATTTGGTGGATGAGAGCCAATTTCTCACCAATTTCACGGGATTTTTTATGGTCACGGCCCTTTTCGCCATGTTCACGACATTTTTTTCAGAGGGTTTTGATTTTTTTTCCAGCTTGACATGATTTTTTGTCCAAAACTTTGAAAAGTTATTCCGGAACAGCTTTTTTCGAGTTTTGTCGATCATTTGAGCAGAGTATGAGATATTTTGATTTGCGATTGGGTGCAAAATCGCACACCAAAAGAATAAATATCAAGTCTTGCATATTATACGAGTATTCCAAAACCAAACTATTTCCATAAGAAGAAAAACTACTATTATTCTAGTATTTTACTGCTCCTTGAATGTGTAAGAAGTTGCATATATTTTCATCTGGCTAGTTGATCATCTGGCTAGTTGATCATCTGGGTCGTGCACTACCCAAATACTGTGAAGATCTCAGCAGCAAGAGAGTATCTGTTGATGGCACAGGAGTTGAGACTATAAAAGAATGGATGAAGTATATTTACAGATTGAAGATCAATTCCAGTGATTTAAGTTATTGTGAAGTCTGGTCTCAAGTTTGGATGTAGTGGTATTCATAGTCCGCTGTAATAGTGTTTCAAAATATTCAAGGCAGCGCGCAAAATGTTCAAACCAAGAAGTCAGAATAGTTCAAACCAGTGCGAAAACGATTCAAACCAACAATTCAGACCATTCAAACCAACAATTCAAACCAACAATTCAAACCAACAATTCAAACCAACAATTCAAACCAACAATTCAAATCATATTAAAAATTTCCTTCACCCTATCCTGTTGTTGTATACAGGATAATAAGAAACCAGTTCAGTCCGTACGTTTGACTTGATCTCATAGTACATATTGGAATCCTCAGGAAAATATTTAAAAATTTAAATTTAATTAAAGTTGGGTAAAATCTGGTTTGAAAGACTGCGCGAAGTGGTCCGAAACTTTGAAATACAGTCTCTTTCAAAATTATTCATACCAGTGCGACAAAATTATTCATACCAATAATTCAAATTTCGTACCACTTCGCAAATCTTTCAAACCAAATGGAAAATGTATCACACCACTTTTAATAGTTTTCAGTGATCTGATACTTTTATCTTGCTGATTGCTATTACACTCTATTCTTAGAGTCTTCCAATCAACTGTCAAACGAAAGAAACTAAAATAGTTTCCATATAATGCTGTATATTAAAACTTGTATTTGGTATGAATTTTGTAATATTGGTATGAATTTTGTAATATTGGTATGAATAATTTAGTCGCACTGATATGAATTGTCGCATTGGTATGAATAATTTTGAAAAGTACTGTATTGATTTGAACTATTTTGTTTTTTGGTGTGAATTATTTTCGCGCTGCTTTGAATACTTTTGAAAAAATGTAGTTCAACTCATTAGAATTCAATACTATATCTGGAGGATCCCATATATCATTTAAGAGTATCCAATCAGAATCAAGCAAACGGAACTGAACTGATTTTTTTTATTCTGTATTCAACATCTCGTTCTTTTTAAATTGGAATTATTTATAGGTGTAAGTTAACATAATTCTTGTAAAAGGGAATTATAGTCTCAAAAAAATGAGTCGTTAAATGGATAGTTAAAAACTATTTAGGGAGAAGTATTCGACACTGGTTTGAATATTTCGCAGTGGTTTGAATATTTTACATTGGTTTGAATATTTTACACTGGTATGAATATTTTACACTGGTATGAATATTTTACACTGGTATAAATATTTACACTGGTTTAAATAATTTTGAAAAATACTGTATCGCACTACAGTGTCCAAAATTATTCATATCAATGCGACAAAATTATTCATACCAATTCTCAAAAAGTTTCGTACCACACCACACAATCTTTTAAACCAAATG
This sequence comes from Metschnikowia amazonensis, assembly GCA_008065195.1. Lineage (NCBI taxonomy): Eukaryota > Fungi > Ascomycota > Pichiomycetes > Serinales > Metschnikowiaceae > Metschnikowia > Metschnikowia amazonensis. Next base: position 7,502 of record VATE01000159.1, on the reverse strand, counting down.
ACGAAATGTGTCAAACCAACTGATTTAGAATTCAAAATTTTGAAATCTTAATCTAGAGGATTGCCATATATATACATCTAGGAATTAAAGGTCAAAGGGCCAAACTGGACTAGTATCCATGATATCTTGCATATACAATCTTGTATTTGGTTTGAATAATATTGAAATATTGGTTTGAATATTTTGTCGCACTAGTTTGAATAATATTGAAATATTGGTTTGAATATTTTGTCGCACTAGTTTGAATAATTTTGAAAAATACACCCATGGTGGATTTAACACTCAGTTTAGTACTCAGTGGAAGAGGAACTAACTTATAGACTAACTCAGACTTGTAGTAGTACTGTAGACTCAGTAGTATTAGTAGTAGAGAACCAGAGCCACTACTAAAATTTTATTTCAACAGGTCTATTCAGTTGCCATGGGTAGTGCGATACTCATACTCTGCAACCTACTTAACACTTTTGCTATTCCCTATTCAAACTCTAACACTGATACATATGGTCATCTTCTCTCTAATCAGCTCAGGCACTGGTCTCAATTGAATCACGTCCATCAGTCTCAAAGCCATAAAATATTCGCTTGGCTACTTACATCGCTGTTACCTATGGGAATCAAGCATGAAGGCACCCAAAATAAGAGTGTACACCTTCAATAAGAGTGTACACCTACAATAAGAGTATACACCTACAATAAGAGTGTACACCCACAATAAGAGTGTACACCTACAATAAGAGTATACACCTACAATAAGAGTATACACCTACAATAAGAGTGAGGTAAAAACTGGAAATTCATTAAGCTTTTTTGGGTAATTTTTGAAGTAATTTCGTAGTAATTTCGTAGTGATTTTGTAGTAATTTTGGTAGTAATTTGGGTAGTGTAGTTTAATTCTATTAAAAGGAGCGCGCAAAATGTTTCCAACCAAGAAAACAAAATAGTTCAAACTCAAAAGTTTCCAATCTTCGCACATTCTTTCAAACCAAATAAAACATACAGAATCCGAAACTAGTTCAGGTTTGTCCCTTGACTTCCCAATATAGTAATGACGCAATTCTCTAGATTTGATTATAAATATTAAATTAATATAAGATTGAATACTGAATTATTGAAAGTTGATGTAAAATTATACATTTGGTTTGAAGATTGTGCGAAGTGGTAGGAAAGTTTGAATAATTGAACTATTTGTTTTCTTGGTTGAAACATTTTGCGCACTGCTTTAAAAAACACTACTTTTAAAACATTATACTAAGCCTGTAATACTTAAAAAACTATACTAAGCCTGTAATACTTAAAACACTATACTAAGCCTGTAATACTTAAAACACTATACTAAGCCTGTAATACTTAGAATACTATACTAAGCATGTAATACTTTAAACACTATACTAAGCCTGTAATACTTAAAACACTATACTAAGCCTGTAATACTTAAAACTCTATACTAAGCCTGTAATACTTTATGGTATCGCTTGAATACCACACCAAGCTTATCTGAGGTGAATTATGTCAATAAAACAAACTGCAAGAATCAATATCAATCGTGCTTTGCTGACTACATCTTTTCATGATTTGATATTGGCATCAAGTTCACTGTAATAAATTTTCAAGAAGCTTACTAGAATTTAACGAACCCTTTGAACTTTGATGTTAACATTGTTTCAAAATAGTCTCATTTGAGTTTAGATATCATTTACCATTGGAGTCTGACTCGAGCCTGTAATAGTTTGAAGTGTGGTGTTATAGTTCAAAAATATTCATACCAGTGCGACAAAAATATTCACACCAATCTCAAATTTTTCACACCAATCTCAAATTTTTCACACCAATCTCAAAATTTTTCATACCAATACAGTATTTTTCAAAATTATTCGTACCAGTGCGAAAAAAATATTCATACCAATGTTTCAAAATGATTCAAACTAGTGCGACAAAATTATTCAAACCAAATGGCATAATGTTTCACCCAACTTTTCATAGAATTCAGTAATCAGAAAATATATATCTTGCTGATTGTTATTACATTCTATGCCTAGAGTCCTCTAATCAACGGTCGAAATGGGTAAAACAAAACTAATTTCCATGTTATGCTGTATATTAAAAGTTGTATTTGGTATGAATAATTTTGAATATTGGTATGAATAATTTTGAATATTGG
>VATE01000123.1:0-36590 GCA_008065195.1 Metschnikowia amazonensis | reverse complement strand
CGACTGTATTTTAAGGCGATCACATGCATATATCACGAAGACGGGGTCTATCGTGATTCCTCCACTAATCGCGCAGCGTAGCTATAATTTGGGCCAGTAGGTAGTGTAATACCCAAGGTGGATCAGACAGTTTCCATGTTAAGCTGTATATTAAAACTTGTATTTTGTCTGAATAATTTTGAAATATTAGATTTTAATATTAGTAAGAATAATTTTAATATTAGTGAGAATAATTTTAATATTTGTAAGAATAATTTTAATATTAGTAAGAATATTTTTGTCGCACTGGTATGAATAATTTTGAATACTGTATGTCCAAGAATCTTAGGGATGTACAGGTTGTGAAATGTAAAATACTGCGCAACAATCTTAAGAAACATCAGTACATCCCCAGATTCTTTATGGTTGTGGAGGTCTAACACACTTAGCAGAGAGAATTTCTCTTCTAAACCCTTAGTACGACAGGTGTTCTAACTGTAAGAATAGGTTTAATGTGACTTGAATAATCTTGCTTAGTTGTGTGGTGCATAGTAGTTATTGTATTCGCTCTCCTAAAACTAAAGGAGTATATTTTGAGAGGAACCCAGATTCAATCCTTGGCACAGTATTGAGAACGTCTAGGTTTAGAGGATAACTCGGTATCTGTGGTAAACACCAGTACCTCCGGTACTCCATGAACCAGGGGAAGGAATCAAAGGGGCAGTGTACACAGCCACGTGGACTTGAAAGTGGAGTATTTATTGTATGATTGAGATGGGTGAATACCATCAGAGTAATCTTCTACTGAAGAGTCCCAGATGGATTAGCATATCTATTACATGTACGAGTAGCTTTCTTGGTTTTTATTGGTATTCCTGTTCCAGTTAGATTAGATTAATTGCAATATAAACATAGGTAGTTGTCTCATCTTGTGTTCAAAGTATTGGAACTAGCGCGCAAAATATTTGAACCAAGAAAACAGAATGGTTCAAACCATTTCAAAAGTTTCGTACCGCTTCGCACTTCTTCAAACATACAAGTTATGTACAAGATGTATGGAAGCCAGTTCAGTTTTTCCGGATTTTACCCTTGATTAGAAACTTCAAGATGAAGTACATAAGGCAATTCTCCAGATATAAGTATTGAATTCTATTAAAGGTGGTTGAAACATTATGTCATTTGGTTGACAGAATGTGCTAGCTTTGAGTCTAATGTAGTGTTTTTAAAATTATTCAAACTAGTGCGACAAAATTAAACCAACTACAAGTTTAATACAGCATAACATGATAGTTTAGATTTGCCCGTTTCGACTGTCATTAGAAGACTCCAAGAATAGTAGATAAGAGTACCTCAGAATATTGAATTCTAAAAAGTTGGTGTGAAGTATTTCGTCATTTGGTTTGAAAGATTATGCGAAGTGGTACGAAACTTTGAAAATTGGTTTGAATAATTTTGTCGCATTATTCAACCAGTGACAAATTATCAACCCAATATTTCAAAATATTCAAACCAACAAGTTTTTATACACAAGATACATGGAAACAAATTCAGTTCTGTTCGTTTCGACCGCTGATTGGAAGACTCCAAGAGTAGATAAGAGTACCTCAGAATATTGAATTCTAAAAAGTTGGTGTGAAATAATTCGTCACTTGGTTTGAAAGATTGTGCGAATGGTACGAAACTTTGAATATTGGTTTGAATAATTATACGCGCTGGTAATAATTTTGAAAATCACTGTAGATCGCCTACACTCCTACACTCAGACCTTAGACTAAATTTACCAACTCAGACCTTAGACTAAATTTACCAACTCAGACCTTAGGCTAAATTTACCAACTCAGCTACATTTATCTTCATACAACTGTACCGTTGGATTTAAATAACAATCGGCTGTATTATCATAATTGTATTTTCAACAAAAATATAGATGTGTCATTGCAGATGTAAAAGGCTGGTGTAACATCTAAAAGGTGATCTCCTTAGTCTCAAGTATACGTATATGTAGGACGACAATAGTGTGTTCTACATGAGAGACATCTTGGTTATGGTGACTCAGTTCTTGCCAACTTTTGGAATTTTCAATTAACTTTGCTGTTAAGCTTTTTCTTCATTCTGCTACGATGTGAGCAATTTGTTGCACAACTAGTACTGCAAATGAAATAAAGAACCATAGCAGTTGGTCAAGTGTGCGCATACAATGCACCGCCAGTGTTGGTTTTGAGCATTGACGCATCACCCCCAGTCACGTGTGGCAGCCTATGATGACGGGCCCCTATTTTCTTTAAAGCCAGATTTTTATAAACGAAAGACAGAATATGAATTATAGTGAATATTTAGAGTGGTTATTTTGGTAGTTTAGGGTGGAGAAAAATAGTTGGACATTAATGAGTAGTTGGACATTAATGAGTAGTTGGAGATGACAGTAAGTGAGGTTCCATCAGTCACTGAGATTTATTGTTACACCCCAACTATTGTCGCGCAAATCTACTAAACATCACCGACTCCACTTTCCTCTATAACTACATTGTTAAATTGATTCATGCAAATTAATTTTACCTTCATTCCGCTATTACCAGTCGTCTAGGCTAAAATTTATTCAGAAACATTTCCATATCGAGCCGCTATATACAGCCTCCGTATACGATAATTATGGGGAACATCATGGTGATATCATTAACAAATCTTAAAGTTTATGGAGACAGATGGATGGACCCCTTGGCCCAAATATACCAAAACTCTACAATAGCGCGCATGAAACATTAATTGCGAAGTCGGTAGCATCCCGTGTCTTTATACCCGCAATGTACAATATTTGGCCAGGGTAGTTGATTCGCTACTGTGATTTATTTTTAGAGCTACATTTTCAGAAATACCTGGGAATATGTCTGCATGGTATCTGTATGTATCCGGTCATGCTCTTTGGCAGTGTATTGTTGTACTGCAAACAATACATAATCTCGAAATAATAGTGAAGATATATCACTTTGAAGGTTTCTTGCCTATTTAAGAGGCAACTTTCCGTCTGAGAAACATCATTCTAAATCTTAAATCATTATGAAATCAGCTCAAATCATTATGAAATCAGCTCAATTTATTCTTGCTTTTGCTTTCGCCACTACTGCCTTGGCAGACAACTTGTTGTATCCTTACGTTGACTTGTATGGCGTGAAAGTGCCTCTCACGGGTGAGTGGCACCGTCAAGACAAGGTTTATACGAGAGCAAGAGAAAATTTACCATTTCCAAACGGCTTTGTCTACGAGAATAAGCACCTTATCACAGTCACTGAAGGAAAAAATGCAACCTTGTGCCGCGGCGGGCAAGATATCATGACTTCTGCCTCGCATGAAGAGTATCCTAAGCTCAAAATCGAGTTTGATAAAGACATGAGAGTTTTCAATATACCATTATACAAGTGTGTGTACGATGGTACCAAGGCCTGGAATAGGGTATACATTACTTTAGCAGATAAGACCAAAAATAAAGTTTTTTGCGAGTCCGCAAATGTCTACTTCTTGTACGAGAAGCCTACGCTCATTGTACCCACTAATGATTCTAGGAAAAATCGCCAAAAAATTAACTAGATGATATCTGATATGTGAGATACTATGATTATTCCACTACTGGTCTTGTTCTTTACAAGGATAAACTTGTTTGCTTTTTTGGTTGACACTGTTGTCTTTTCGCTACCACACTGCTTGTCTGATACTTTGTTTCCCACACTCCGGTTCTTCTGATTACGTGATCGCAAATTTGGGTCATTTTCCAAGAATTCTATGGGTGTCGACAGTATAGGGCTAGGTTTTTTTTAATAAAGATTATTTCTTCACAGTCGGAATTGATTTCTGTACATTTTGTTCGTCAGCACATTTAATTTAAAGGTTCTGTAGTCTTTCAAAATTAAAACAAATACAAGTTTTAATTTACAGGATAACATGAAGCCACTCGTGCATTATGACAGTTGATTGGAAGAATAATCGTATATATAATCCAGGCTTAAAATTTCTGAATACTGAATTCTATGAAAAGTTGGTGTGAACACATGGCTTGAAAGATTGTGCGAAGTGGTCCGAAACTTTTGTAATACAATGTTTTTCAAAATTATTCAAACCAGTGCGACAAAATTATTCATACCAATATTTCAAAATTATTCAAACTAGTGCAACAAAATTATTCAAACCAAGTTTCACACCAACTTTTATAGAGTTCAATATTTTGGAATTGATTAGGAAAATTTCCTCATATATACATTTAGAAGTCTTCCAATCAACGGTGGCGACTGATAAAACTAAAGTAGTTTTCATGTTATGCTGTATATTAAACTTGTATTGGTATGAAGAATTTTGTAATATTGGTATGAAGATTTTTGTCCCACTGGTATGAATAATTTTGAAAAATACTGTATTGGTTTGAATAACTGCCGCACTGGTTTGAATATTTTGTCGCATTAATTTGAATATTTTTGAAATATTGGTATGAATAGTGTTTTTCAAAATTATTCATACCATTGCGACAATATTGTTCATACCAAATGGCATAATGTTTCACATCAACTTTTAGTAGATGTCAGTAATCAGTTATTTTATAACTAGACGATTGCTCTTATATACTATTCTTGGAGTCTTCCAATCAACGGGCAAACCGACAAAAGTAAAGTAGTTTTCATGTCTATTAAAACTTGTATTTGGTTTGAATAATTTTGAATATTGGTTTGAATATTTTGTCGCACTGGTATATTATTTTGAAAAATACTGTACCTATGGTGCGTCTAACATTTATATTTGCCATGTTGTATGGTTTTCTCTATATTTATATATACTCATTTAATATATTCATCTATGGAATTTTCTGTATCTATGAGTGGAGCTAGAGTGGTCGATGATGATTCAAGTTGATATTGAAACTGGTAGAATGTATTATGTGTGTCGATTACATTTCATTTTCCAAAATACTGACAGTTCTATAAAGAATTCAGAACTGTGGGACTACACTGTCACATTCACATTATTTCACATTTCACATTTCATTTTCACCTTCTACATTTCAATTCACATCTCACACTTCATTTTCACATTTCACATTTCAATTCACATCTTACACTTCATTTCATCTCACTTTCTCACTCACACTAACAAATACAGTATTTTTCAAAATTATTCAAACTAGTGCGACAATTATTCAAACAATATTTCAAACTGTTGTACAGTGTTTTTAATTAGTGCGACAAAATTATTCATACCAATATTTCAATGGCATAATGTTTGACACCAAATTTAATGGAATTCAGTAATCAGAAATTTCTCATCTAGTAGATTGTTCCTATGTAATATTTTTGAAGTCCTCCAATCAACGGTTGAAACGGACGAGTAGTTCCATGTTATCCTGTAAATTAAACTTGTACAGTCTCTTTCAAAATTATTCATACCAATGCGACAAAATTATTTATACCAATATTTCAAAAATTTTCACACCAGTGCGAGAAAATTATTCATACCAAATGGCATAATGTTTCACACCAACTTTTAATAGTTTTCAGTGATCAGATATTATGCTTGTATATACTATCCTTGGATTCTTCAAATCAACGGTCGAAACGAACAAAACTAAAGTAGTTTCGATGTTATGGTGTATATTAAAACTTATATTTGGTTTGAATAATTTTGAAATATTGGTATGAATAATTTTGAAATATTGGTATGAATAGTTTTGAAATCTTGGTATGAATAATTTTGAAATTTTGGTATGAATAATTTTGTCGCACTGGTATGAATATTTTTGTCGCATTGGTATGAATATTTTTGAAAAATACTGTATTATAATTTTGTCGCACTGGTTTAAATATTTTACTGGTTTAAATACTGGTTTGAATTTCTGAAAACACTGACCACTTCGCAAATCTTTAAATCAAATGGCATGATACCAATTTTCATCAAAAATATATCAGAAAAATTCAGAAATTTAATCTGAAAATGACTCATGACTACCTGGAATCAACGACCAAAAAGAATGAATTAGCTCCCCCAATATATATACAACAACTTATATTTGATTTGAAAGAATATTCAAGTGGTACGCAACTTTAAGGTTTCAATAATTTTTCGCACTGGTCTGAATAATTTGAAAACTGTAATGTTATTTGGACTGTACACTTCTATAGCTTTTGATGCGCGCACCGATGAGCTGAAAACATGCTCCGACCCAGAACCCAATCCTCCCTTAGCCTGTGGTCATTTCACCAAAACTTTCGTGTGAGTTCCAAACCAACTTGTTTTTTCTTGAGATATAGTTCGCTGCATCTTTCATTGTGTCGTTCACTGTGTCGTTCATTGCTTTCACTGTGTCGTTCATTGCTTTCACTGTGTCATTCATTGCATCGTTCACGCTGTCATAGTTCATCTAGCTCCTACAATCACACCCTCAATCACAGCTCCTTCTATCTCCCTATCTCCATCAATCTCCCATACCATTTCTCTCATCGCTCCCTTTGGAACAAATCTTATCGTCGTCACGTAATGGCATCTTCCAAGTTTAGTCCCCCCATACACCGTGGAATGGAGGTGTTGGACCGTAGCTTGTTTAACAAAAAGATCGAGCTTTTGGTGGCATACTTCCCCCAACCCCGGTTTTTGGGCGACTTTGTTAAGGCCTGCCAAGATGATATTTTGCAGGTACAGGGTATCAAACACATTGTTCCCTTCAACGGCACCAAAGGTGTGCTTTTAAAAGACGACATCAACGATATCAACACCTATAAGGAAAAGGTGTCGGAGTCCACTTTGCAGAAAATCCAGGAGTATAATGCCCAGGTCGCTCCTTATACGCTCGAATTGGATTACTCTTTCTGGAAGGCCGATGATATCCTCCATGCTGTGATCCCTGAACATCTAGTCAACGATATCCCCACGGGCTATGCTCAGGCAGGCCATATCGCCCACTTCAACTTGCGTAATGACTTTAAGAAATATGGCCACTTGATTGGTCAGATTGTCTTGGATAAGAACCCCAAAATCGAGACCGTCGTCGATAAGGTCGACACCATCGATACAAAGTTCCGCACGTTCAAAATGGAAGTCCTTGCCGGAAAGGACGACTTTATCGTGGAACAGAGCGAGAGCGGGTGCAAGTTCCGTTTTGACTTTAGCAGTGTGTACTGGAACTCCCGGTTGAGCACCGAGCATGAGAGGCTTATCAAGCAGTTCCAGCCGGGCGAAGCGGTGGGTGACGTGTTCGCAGGAGTAGGGCCATTTGCGGTTCCTGCCGGCCGGAAAAACGTGTTTGTCTTGGCCAACGACTTGAACCCAGAGTCGTATAGGTATTTGAAGGAGAACGTGACGCGAAATCACGTGACGGACTTTGTTCAGAGCCACAATTTAGATGGACGCCAATTTATACGGGAATCTCCACGGATGTTACTTGACTGGGCACGAGAGCGGGTTTCTATTGAGCGGATGGCGAAGAGACGGAGAGTCAAGAGTGGAGGGAGTGAAGTGATTTCTAGTGTCAAGAATGTTGAGAGGGAGGTGACTTCGAATACCGCAAATGTTGAGAGGGAGGTCTCAACTTCCAAGAATTTTGACAAAAAAATCTTTCCCATCCCCAAATTCATCAGCAACTATGCCATGAACCTCCCCGACTCAGCATTGACATTTCTTGACGAATTCATTGGCTTGTATACACGTGACAAGGAAGTTCTACGTGAGGTGCAGAAAGACACCAATTTTGTTCTTCCCACCATCAACGTCCACTGTTTCGAGAAGTTCTCAGGTGACGAAAAACCCGAGCCATCCATGGAAATTTTGCAGCGGCGTGTGCACGCGCGCATTATCAAATATCTAGACTATGCTGCGCCATTTGAAGACTTTAAATTTCATTTGGTGCGAAAAGTTGCACCCACAAAGCCCATGTTCTGTGTGACCTTCCAACTTCCCAAGGAAGTCGCATTCAAGGATAAGTAATAGTGCAAGATTTACAGAAACATTAAGTAATAGAGAATAGAGAATAGAGAGAAGAAACATTAAGTAATAGAGAATAGAGAATAGAGAGAATAGAGAATAGAGAGAATAGAGAATAGAGAGAATAGAGAATAGAGAGAATAGAGAATAGAGAGAATAGTGAGAATAGTGAGAATAGTGAGAACAGTGAAAATAGTGAATACAATAGTGAGAATAGTGAGAATAGTGAGAATAGTGAGAACAGTGAAAATAGTGAATACAATAGTGAGAATAGTGAGAATAGTGAGAACAGTGAGAATAGTGAATACAATAGTGAGAATACAATAGTCAGATTCAGCAACACTCTCCACTATCCATCAAACTTCTCAAACTTTCATCAAACTTCTCAGACTTTCATCAACTTATTTACATCACCATCCTATATCTCCATCTCAATGCTGGGTTTACAAAATCTAGCGGAATATGACTTTAATAGTCTCACTCAACTGTCCCTTCGCTACTTCATCGACCCAGACAAATTCATCACGTTTCTAAACAATACTCAAGCTGGTTCTGCTCATATCGCTTATGGCACAGATGTTGCCGTCCTTGTCAAACACTTGGCAACCGCCCTATGTGCATGCACACTCCAGATCCTCCTCTTCTGCTACTTGCGAACGCTCTGTAAGAATATCTATGAACCACGATGCTTCTTCACACCGGCCAATGAGCGCATGCAGGAGTTGCCTGGAGGCTATTTTGACTGGGTGTGGCAATCATGGAGCTCGGACGTCAGCTTCTTCCTTTCCATGGGCCTCGATACCTACTTTTTTGTTCGCTTCTTGAACGTATTGTTGATCTTCTTTGCCAGCTGCGGGCTCCTCAATATGGTGGTGCTTCTCCCCATCAACCTTACTAGCTCCACACAGGCGTTTCGCGCCGCGGGCCTTGACCGCTTTAGCATCTCCAATATTGCCATGAGCAAGGCCACACAGTTGAATTTCCACTTTGCCTGCTCGCTCGTGACCATCGTGCTGTTCAATGTGATCATGTACCATGAGTTTCAGAGCATCGCCAAAATAAGACACACCTACTTGAACGGCGACCTGTACCGTAGACAGGCATCGTCTCGGGTGATGCTTTTAGGAAACGTCCCGAAAGAGCTTCGTAACTTGGAGGCTCTCAAGGAATACTTCAGCTCGTTCCATCGTGGCTTGGACCATGTTTGGTTGATGGACGACTACCATGAGTATTGGTGGAAATGGAAACAGGCACGCGATGCCTTGGATATCTTGGAGGTGCAGAATGTTCGCTACCTTAAGGCCGTGGCCAAGAATAAAGCCAGGGAAACTTGCGCGCTGCGCCAGAACCCGGCCATGTTTTACCCTCCCATTTATCTCCCAGTGCGCGACCTCCCGGTGTTCAGACGTAAATTGGCCATTCGCATCCCAGGAAGATTCCGAGCTCTTCTCTTTCAAAAAAAACAACCCGTAGAACCATGGTGTACGGGTGTGTTGGCCGACTCCTTCGAAGCCATTTCGAATCGAATCACGGAAATTGCCAAGGATAACTACCACAAGCAAAACAAGGTATTTTTGATGTTCAACTCGCAAGAGTCGGCGTACATGGCTCATCAAGCGGTACTTCTGCTGGATTGTGGGCTGCTCAACCAGAGCTTGATTGGTGTGAATGCAAATGATATTATCTGGGCCAACCTTGCGAGGCCAACTGATTTTGTTGCAGTAATTGAGAGATATGTGATTTACTGCCTCATGGCAGTGATGATTATGATGTACGTGATTCCCGTGTCTATGATCACGCTTCTTTCGCAGGTGCCGCTCTTGACGCAGTTGGTGCCATGTATGGGATTTCTTGCGCGGCTTCCAGAGGAAATGAAGCTCACTTTCAGCAGTTTGTTGCCGGCCATATTGCTCAGTGCGGTAATCTCCATCCAGCTCAAGATCTTTCGTGTGCTTCTATATTTGAAGGGCACGTGGACAGGCGCAGAGATGGAGATGGCGCTCCAGAAATGGTACTTTTGCTTTCTCTTTATCCAGCAGTTTTTGGTGGTGTCGGTGCTGACTAGCTTGATAGTGGTTTGTGTGCAGGTTGTGGAGCGACCCGCGTCCATTCCGCTTCTTTTGGCTGCAAATATCCCCAAGAGCTCGGTTTTTTTCTTCAAATACCTTTCCGTCAAGGCGTTTGCTTTGACTGGCAGCAATTTTTTACAGATCGACAAGTTGCTCATGAACGTGTTTGTCTATTCGTGGAGAGACTGCACGCCGCGCCGCAAATTCAACCGGCTCACCACTCTCCGCAAGATCCGCTGGGGCTCGGTATATGCAGCGGTATCGGTGTATGGCGCCATTGGCGTCACATACTGTATAATTTCACCGCTCATCTCGGTGTTCATGGTGCTCATATTGGGCTTGTTTCTCTTGTACTATAAGTACGCACTCCACTATGTGTATAGTCACGTGAACGACTCGGAGACCAACGGCCGATTATACCCCAAAGCCATTTTCCAGTTGTACTCGGGAATTTATTGCTTGGAGTGCTGCATGATAGGCATTTTCCTCTCTCTGAGGGACAAGAACGGCGACTGCCCCATGAAATTCCAGGCCTTGGTGATGCTTGGCGCTCTAGCATGCACCATATTCACCAACATGTCTGCATATGGCCGGTTCCACCGTCATTTTGAGTTTTTTCCCCATGTCAACAGCTGCAAAACGGACGAAATGACCGGAACCACTCCTGATGTGCTGCAAGAAACGCTCCTCTATTTTCACCCATGTTACCGCTACCAGAAGCCTGTGGTGTGGCTTCCACATGATGGAGCGGGGGAATGCGATGAGATACTCCGTAGAATGGCACCATCGAAAGCCTTAAACGGAGGGTCCAACGAGGGAGCCATGGTGATCCGAGACGGATACTTATCGAGAGTGAAGATTACCCAAGAGCCACCGAAAAGGCCAATTGAGTAGAGTTCATAGACATAATAAGATAGAAGAAGTGTTGACTCAAAGTAGAATGGAGAGGTTGAATGCTGGAATAGTCATGAGCCAGATTTTATTGAAATCTTGTCAATTTTCTATTCTTATGGTTGCCTGCTTTGCAATTGCCAATTGAGTAGAAGCTGAGTTTGAAGGTTTTAGTTGAGTGTTGCGATTGATCTTGTAGCCAGATAATGAGGGTGTCAGTGAGTAAGAAGTCGTGAAATTTTGACTTGTGATTTTGAGTGGTGAAATTTTGACTGGTGGAATTTTGACTGGTGAAAATCGAGACTTATGAGAATCGAGAGTCATAAAATTTTGAGACTGATAAAATTCTGAGATTCATGAAATTTTGAGACATGAAATTCTGAGATTCATGAAATTTTGAGACATGAAATTCTGAGATTCATAAAATTCTGAAACTCATGAAGTTCTGAGACTGGTGAAATTCGAGACTCATAAAATTCTGAGACTAATAAAAATTTGAGACTCATGAAATTTTGAGATTGATCTGAGACTCATAAAAACTTGAGACTCATAAAAATCTGAGACTCATAAAATTCTGAGACTCATAAAATTCTGAGGTTCATAAAATTCGGAGACTCATAAAATTTTAAGATTGATAAGATCCTGCGACTTATAAAATTCTGACACCCACGAAATTCTCAGACTCATAAAATTCTGAGACTCATAAAAATTTGAGACTCATAAAAATTTGAGACTCATAAAATTCTCAGACTCATAAAATTCTGAGACTCATAAAATCTTGAGATTCATAAATTTCTGAGACACAAAATTCTGAGACACCAAATTCTGACACCCACAAAATCCTAAACTCAAAATCCTAAACTCATACATCCTGACAATGATAAATAATGCTCGTCTGTCATTTTCTCCGTGATATATCGTCAGCAGAAAACACCCATCAATCATTAATCCCAGATACACCAAAATCTATAAGCATGATTTTCTTACTGATTGTGATCATGTGGGACTCTTAAAATCCCCCCTTAATGTCCAACATGCTTCTGTTCGTGTTTTCCTTTTCCCCATTCATTTCCCGTGAATTGCATTTGCAACTGCATCCCATTCTCCAACCAATCTCCACTTGCTGTTCAGAGGAGGCACTGCATCGTGGCCAAAAACTGTAAGGTGATCGAACTTTGCCACTGAAGTGTACTGCTTGCACGATTTCACGCCACCTTCCGAGTCCTGCACCAAGTACTCGGATGCCGTGCAAATGAAGCCTCTTTTGCTGTCCAAGGGGATGTCCAGGCCCTTCAAATGCAAGCCTCGAAAGTCGGCGGAAACAACGCGCTGATCCTGCTCTTCTGTCACGAGTTTCGACGGCGTGAAATATTGCTGGGTGTTGGCTTCTCCAGTATACTGTATTTTGAATGGCACCACATTCACAGTGACAGGCGGCACGTCGTCGTGGACTGATAGTTTGGTCATGGTGGTTGAAACGCGTGAACAACGATGGTTGAGTAGATGCGGGGCACGTGACCAAGTGCGTCTGACCATGACTAGCAGACCAGTGCCAGGATCAGAAATCAGAGGTTCTTTATGAAATAGTAAAAATAATATGAATAAGTATTTGAAACTATAGGTTTATTATTAGAGATGAAGGAACAGGAAAAACATTCAACTGAATATGTGAAATTTTAGATTATGATATCCCCCGCCCTATGGTCGGAGATGTATAATGATATTAATTCTTATAAATCTGGTATAATAGATATATAAGTAAATTTTAGAATTTAATAAATGCTCCAATTAAAGAGTTAATAAATAAATTAGTGGAGGAGAAAATATGTAAAAAAATACTGGGGAACCTACAGCCTAGGTAGATTAATTCATAGAACGGATAGGGATATTGTAAAATAGTATTCACCTATTGCTAAAATATTATTAAGTTATTATAAAGCTAATAATTTTAATAAATTAAAGTATTGATTATAGTATATTTTGTTAGATTCTTGTGTACTAACTTTAGGAAGTAAATATAAATTAAATCAAAAATATGGTAAAGATCTGAAAATATGAAAAATTCAAGAAGGTTATAGTAATCACAATAAAGTTGTTGATGTTTTTTTAATAAGATAATATACTTTATTTTTGTGAAAAAAAATTATAACTTCAAAATATTTCCTTTTCATTATAAAATCCATTACAGTGTTTTTCAAAATAATTCAAACCAGTGCCACAAAAATATACCAATATTTCAAAATAATTCAAACCAGTGCGACAAGATATACCAATATTTCAAAATTATTCATACCAATATTTCAAAATAATTCAAACCAAAAATATTCACACCAATATTTCAAAAATATTCAAACCAAATACAAGTTTTATTATACAGCATAACATGGAAACTACTTTAGTCTTGTCCGTTTCGACCATTGATTGGAAGACTCCAAGAATAATACATAGGGGTAATCATCCAGATATTAAATATGTGATTACTGACATCTATTAAAAGTTGATGTGAAACATTATGCCATTTGGCTTGGATAATTTTGTCGCACTAGTTACAATAATTTTGAAATATTGGTATGAATAATTTTATCGCACTGGATGAATAATTTTGTCGCACTGGATGAATAATTTTGTCGCACTGGATGAATAATTTTGTCGCACTGGATGAATAATTTTGTCGCACTGGATGAATAATTTTGAAATACACTGTAAATGAATATTTTGATAATCATAAATCTTGTTATATTTCAAATTCATTTGATGATTATAAATCAATAAATAATATATCTAAAAATTCAAAATAAAAAATCAATTTCTTCGCCGGGATATTACCTTCTCTTTGGAGAATATTTATCCGCGTCCTTTTAACACTGTTTTTCAAAATTACAGTGCGACAAAATTATTCATAGCAATATTTCAAAATTATTCAAACTAGCGCGACAAAATTCAAACTAGTGCGACAAACTTATTCAAACCAAATGACATAATGTTTCACACAAACTTTAAAAATCAGTAATCAGAAAATTTATATTTGGATGATTGCTTAGATACTATTCTTGAAGTCGTTCAATCAACGGGCAAACAAACAAATCTAAAGTAGTTTCAGGTTATCCTAAATTAAAACTTATTTTTGGTTTGAATAATTCTGTCGCACTGGTTCAATAATTCATCGCATTGGTATGAATTATAAACTATTGATCATGGACCACTATCTCGTCATGTGACCGAGAAGATGATTTAGTGCGGCCGTGCCGGCAGATGGACATGCATGCAGAGATGGAGGAGACTGCATAGTGCACGCGCCTGCATTACAGGCGCATTGAGCAGAGAGTGCGAATTTTAACCAACCAGAACATCTCCATGAGTCAGCACCAGAACCCACTCCAGGTGGTGGACGTCTCCACCGTCGATGAAAAGACTGCAGAAAAACTCTTGAGCGCCGCAACCACCCAAGGCTTCTTGTTTGTGGAGGGCCACGGGTTCTCTGTGCAGGAGGTGGAACAATTGTTCCTGCTTTCCAAGGCCTTCTTCGAGCTCCCCGCAGAATACAAAGAAAAGCTCCCAATTGACGAGTCCAACCATGGTTACACCAATTACGGCGGCGAAAACTTGGACCCTTCGTCGCAGAAAAAAGGTGACCCCAAGGAAGCCCTCAACTTCTGTGCATTGAACTTCTTAACGGGCAAATCCGAAAAGGCCATCCATGATTGGTTCCATGAAAAGCCCGAGCGGGCCGAACTCGTGGAGAAAATGAATGTCAAGTTGTATAACTTGTCTATCAAAATCCTTCGCATCCTTGCATTGGGGCTTAAGATTGAAGACCTGGCTGAAGTGGCTGGAAGCGAATGGTTCACTTCACGCTATGCTCCTGATGCAGCTTCGGGCACCACGTTCCGTTTCTTGCATTACCCAGGCCAAAAGTCTCTCAGTCCTGAGGCCGTGATTCGTGCAGGTGCCCATACCGACTATGGTTCCATGACTTTGTTGTTCCAGCAGGAGAACCAGGAAGGCCTTGAGATCTACTCTCCTGTGACCAAGGGCTGGGAGGCGGTACCGTACGTGGCGGCATCTACAGGACGGGAAGAAGAAGCAGCACCAATTGTGGTGAACATTGCCGACCAGCTTTCGTACTGGACGGGTGGCTTGCTCAAATCAACCATCCACAGGGTCAAGTTTCCTCAGCATGTGCAGGAATCCGGTCAGGACCGCTACTCCATTGTTTTTTTCAGTCATCCGAACGATGCCACACTCTTAGAACCTGTTCCAAGCGAGATGATTCGGAGAATCCAGGGGAGGGGTGCAAACAAGGAATCGGTACCAATGACTGCGGGTGAGCACTTGAACCGTCGTTTGGCTGCGACCTATGGATGGAAGTAGACCCGTACCTCCCATTATTAATGCTTAAGTATATATCAGATTGTTATAAATTAAAGAATTAATAAACAATGAGATAAACAATGAGATAAACAATGAAATAAACAATGAAATAGACAATGAAATAGACAATAAAATAGACAATAAAATAATATTAACAATTAGTAACAATAATCAATAGTGAGTATCATAACTACTTGCTCTACAGTGCCAATGAGTACCTAGATCATCTGGTTATCGTTAAAATTATTCAAAGAAGAAATTGGTCTGAATGTCATTAAGGTATCTACACTTCACTTCAGATTTGGATACCACAGCTTTTAGATATGTGTTAATACTCAGTCAATGTACAGTTCAAACCAGCGCGCAAGTTGTTTAAAAAACGATTCGACTAGCAAAATTCAACAATAAAATGGTTTGACCAAGTCAGAATAACAAGAATCAGTTCAGTTCTATCTCTCTACACCTCAAATCTAGAAATATAGATTAAACTTCCAGATTTTAATTTCAGAATACTGAATTAATATCTAGATACTGAATTAATATCTAGATACTGAATTAATATCTAGGATACTGAATACTGAATTTATGAGAGTTGGTGTGAAATAATATTCCATTGGTTTAAAGATGGTGCGAAGTGGTTTTAAACTTTTGAAATATTAATTTGTTTTTAAACTATTCAAAGCAGCGCGCAAAATTATTTAACATTATAAAAAGTGCGTACCACTTCGCACAATTTTTCAAACCAATAGTATAATGTTCACACCAACATTCATTATAGTATTCAGAAATCATAGATCGACGATTGCTTAATACTAAATTTGGAGTTAGAGTCAAATCCAATAAACTAGCTTCCTTTGTCCTATATACAAACTTATATTTGGTTTGAAGCATATTCAAGGTATGAAACTTTAGAAATGGTTTGAATATTTTCTCGCGCTGATTTTAATATCTCGCGCTGATTTTAACTCGCGCTGATTTAATAATTTTAAAAATCAAACCAATATTTCAAAAGTTTACCACTTCGCACAATCTTCAAACCAATAGAATAATGTTTCACACCAACTCATTAAAATTCAGTATTCAGAAATCTTAAAAAACAATGTGATATACAATTATGAGTCTTCTAATTAAGGTCAAAGCGGACAAACTAAACTAGTTTCCATATATAACTTGTATTTGGTTTGAATATTTTGACTGAGACGCGCCCAGCCTCCCCAAACTACATTGAACACAACGAACATCGACTTTTACTACTAACACTACTTAGAAATTGTACCTTTATTATTCCAATTACCATTGACTCTTCCTTGCAAAGTGCTATCTACAGTAGGGGACTAGTTACCAGTCTACTGCTTAATACTCAGCTTACTAATCTACCATCTAATAGTCTAATTTCTTTGGTCTTAATAGTTCTCTATAAGAGGAACTTGAGTCATATGTATAAGTATAAACATTACTTAAAATCTACACTTTCACATCCAGAAAAGTTATAGTCTTGAATGTTCATCCACATCAATTCTAGTGTATGTAACCCCAAGATAAGAGTCTTTGTTTAGTCGAATCGGATCCATCCTTTTGTTATTTCCTGTCCTGTATACAGTGTATTTAAAATGATCAAACCAATAATCAAATTATCAAACCAATAATCAAATTATCAAACCAACACAGTATTTTTCAAAATTTTTCATACCAGTGCGACAAAATATTCAAACTAGTGCGACAAAATATTTATACCAAGTATAATATACAGCATCTAAAGGCAACTACTTTAGTTTTGTCCGTTTAGACCGCTGATTGGAGGACTCCAAGAACAGTATTTAATAGCAATAAGCAAGATATAAAATATCTGATTAATGAAAATAATTAAAAGTTGGTGTGAAACATTATGCCATTTATGAATAATTGTCGCACTGGTATAAATAATTTTGAAAAATCTGTATTTCAAATTATTCAAACCAGTAATTAAATTATTCAAACCAGTAATCAAAATATTCAAACCAAATACAAGTTTTAATCTGCAGGGTTTCATAGAAACCACTTTAGTTTTGTTCGTTTTGCCTTTGATTTAAGATCCCAATTAGGTGCACATAAGGTTATCCTGTAGGTTTAAGAATTCTGTTTATTGAAGTCTATAAAATTCTGAATATTGAAGTCTATAAAATTCTGAATATTGAAGTCTATAAAATTCTGAATATTGAAATCTATAAAAGTTGATGGAAACATTTCGTCATTTGGATGAAAAATTGTGCGAAGTGGTAAAAGTTTTGAAATATTGGTTTGAATAATTTCGCGCACTGGTTTGAATATTTTTGAAAAACACTACATATGCTTGACAAAGCACCTACTAACAAAGTTATACAATTAAGTGTATGTGATTCTGATAAGTATTTAATTCATAGTTGAATATGTAAGCCAATTGAATATTCATATAATTAAATATTCATATAATTAAATATTCATATAATTGAATATGATGTTTGAATACAGTATTTTTCAAAGTTATTATACCAATGTGACAAAATATTCATACCAGTGCGACAAATTATTCAAACTAGTGCGATGAAATTATTCAAACCAACATTTGAAAATTATCAAACCAACATTTGAAAATTATCAAACCAACATTTGAAAATTATCAAACCAACATTTGAAAATTATCAAACCAACATTTGAAAATTATCATACCAACATTTGAAAATTATCAAACCAACATTTCAAAATTATCAAACCAACATTTCAAAATTATCAAACCAACATTTCAAAATTATTCAAACAAAATACAAGTTTTAATAGCATAACATGAAAACTACTTTAATTGTCCGTTCGAACAGCTGATTGGAGTACTACAAGAATAGAATGTAACAGCTATCAGCAAGATATAAAATATTTGTTTACTGAAAACTATTAAAAGTTGGTGGAAACATCTCGTCATTTGGCATGAAAAATTGTGCGAAGTGGAAAAGTTTTGAAATACTGGCTTGAATAATTTTAAACTTTATCTCATTTTTTTGAATATGGCTTATCTCGCACCTGCACACCAGCCTACGTTATCTCTAGTTCCGCACCTCACTTTCTAGCTACACCCCTTCAAGCCACGGTTCAGGCCGAACCTAGACCCGTACACCCATGACATCCTCCTTGCCACAGTCATCTGCCACTGGGTCAATCTCCCCCTCTGGGTCAATCTCCTCCACTGCGCCTCAAATCTCCTCCACTAGGGCTCTTTTGGCTGTGTCCCGTCATCCAGCTCGCCACACGCGCCTCCTGCTCCTGCCATTGTCTTCACCACGCATCAACACCCAAGAAATCGACCTTCAGGTGGTGGCAAATGCTGCAGAAGTCATTGGTGTGATCAATGACCAGGAAAAACGCAACTTCAAGCTTGGCGCCTTCCTATTGGTGGTGGCCATAGCCAGCTGGATGATAGGCCTAGAGCTTGTCAACTCGGTTCTCAAAGGTGACGAGTTTCAGAAACCGTTTTTCATGGCTACGTTGACCGGTTCATGCTTTATGTTGAACTGGCTTCCGAATTTGGCCCGTTTGGCTGCTCGTCTTGGTGCCTGTCTCTGGTCCACGCCCTCCAAAGACGCCTTCTCCGAAAGCCCCCTCCTTTCCTCGTCGGACTTAGACCTCGAGGTCCACGCAAACATGGCCAAACGGACGAGCTCTTCAGAAATCCCCAATCCACCAGCAGCCCCCTTGAAAAGACACGAAGTGCTCAGCTTGGCCTTCCAAATCTCCATCATCTACTACATCTACAACATCATGGGCATGCTGGCGCTCAAGTACACGTCTGCGTCCAACCAGACCATTTTGGGGTCCACCACTACGTTCTTCACGCTTCTACTTGGCGTGATGCTAAGGATCGACCGTTTGACCTCGAAAAAGGTTGTGTGCGTGATGTCCAGCTTGGTGGGTGTGGTATTGATCAATATCGGCGAGATCAACTCCGGTTCGAATGATGGGAATAAGTTCAAGCCGAAAAACCCGGCTCTTGGAAACACCTTTGCATTAGCCGGTGCTTTCTGTTACGCGTTATATCTTTTGGTGATGAAAATACGATGCGGCACAGGAGATCGCACCACCAACGAACGAGAATTGTTTGGCTGGGTGGGGGTGTTTACTTTCTTGATGGGGGTGCCCCTTTTGTTTGCTGCCCACGTCTTGGACATTGAGCACTTTTCGCTTCCGCCGTCGACTAAAATCTCGGTGATGGTGCTCACCAACTCGGTGTTCTCTGTGGTGTCTGACTATGTGACCATCATTGCCATGCTCTTGACCAGTCCTTTGGTGACATCACTTGCACTTACATCGTCAATTCCCATCACCATTTTCGTGGACTTTTTGGTTCTTCGGGTTTCGGGTGGCTCCAGTACTGCTGAACACTCGGGCTTGTTTGTCTATGTCTTTGGAGTGGCCTGCATCTTGACCTCGGTGCTTTTGATCAACATTGACATTACGTCTGAGAACGAATTCATTGAGGAGGTTATAGATGATGCGTTCGAGGACGCAATCAAAAACGACGACGTCTTGTCGCCGGTTCTTTCTCCCTACTTGAGTTCGTCCACCGCCACGGGAAGACACTCGCCGCAGCATAAGGTGGGGCTCCGGCTTCTTTCGCCCCGGATGGGTTTTTTCCTGGGCCCAAAAGAGTCTTCTGGCCTGCTTACCGAGGTTAGCAGGTTTGCATTGAATGCCACTTCTTCCAGAGAGTCATCGTGCCTCAAAAATGCAAACCACCACCAACATCTCTATACGCTCGACTCGCAGTTATCGGATACGGGGCCGGAGCCCAATCTCCAGATATCCGGAGGTGTCAACCACAACTTTGTGGTCAGCAACATGGACTAATGGTATAGAAAATTAGAACGATAAATAGAAAGTGGCGGTGTCTGAGTACGCAATGGTAAAGTCTAGTTCTTCTATACAGTGAAGAGTCTTAAACTGTGCGACAATTATTCAAACCAATACAAAATTAATCAAATTAGTGCGACAAAAATATTTAAAACAATATTTCTAAAGTATTCAAACCAAATGGCATAATGTTTCACACCAACTTTAATGGAATTCAGTAATCAGAAAATTTATTTGGACAGTTGCTTATATACACTATTCTTGCAGTATTCCAATCAGCGGTCGAAACGGGCAAAACTGAACTAGTTTCCACGATATGATATTAAAGCTTGTATTTGATATGAATATTTTATCGCACTGGTATGAATAATTTTGAAACTGTATTACAAAATTAATCAAATTAGTGCGACAAAATATTCAACCAATATTCAAATATTCAAACCAAATACAAGTTTTAATTTTAAGGATAACATAAAATACTTTAATTTTATCCGTTTCGACCGTTGGAAGAAAATAGCATATATGAGCAATCGACCAGATAAAATTTCCTGATTACTGAAGTCTATAAAAGTTGGTGTGAAACATTTCATCATTTGGTTTGAATACTTGTGCGAAGTGAACGAAAATTTTGAAATACAGTGTTTTCAAAATTATTCAAACTAGTGCGACAATATTCAAACCAATATTTCAAAATTATTCATACTATTTCAAAATTATTCATACTATTTTAAAATTATTCATACTATTTCAAAATTATTCATACCAATATTTCAAAATTATTCATACTATTTTAAAATTATTCATACTATTTCAAAATTATTCATACCAAATGGTATAATGTTTCACACCAACTTTTAATAGAATTAATAATCAAAAATTTTATATCTAGAAGATTACTCTTATATGCTATTCTTGGAATCTCTTAATCAGTGATCGAAACGGACAAAACTAAAGTGGTTTCCATGTTATGCTGTATATTAAAACTTATACTTGGTATGAATAATTTTGTAATATTGGTATGAATATTTTGGTAATACAGTGTTTTTCAAAATTATTCAAACTACTGCGACAAAATTATTCATACGAATACACTGTTTTTCAAAAATTTCAGACCAGCGCGCAAAAATATTCATACCAATATTTTAAAATTATTCAAACCAAATGGCATAATGTTTCACACCAACTTTAATGGAATTTAGTATTCAGAAATTTTATTTGGGCAGTTGCTTATATACACTATTCTTACAGTATTCCAATCAACGGTCGAAACGGGCAAAACTAAACTAGTTTCCATGTTATGCTGTATATTAAAACTTGTATTTGGTATGAATATTTTTATCGCACTGGTATGAATAATTTTGTCGCATTGGTATGAATAATTTTGAAAAATACTGTATTTCAAAAATATTCAAATTAGTGCGACAAAATTATTCAAATCAATATTTCAAAATTATTCAAACCAAATACAAGTTATAATATATAGCATAACATGAAAACTAGTCAAGTTTTGGCCCTTTCGACCCTTGATTGGAAGAGTCCCAAATGTGGAAATATGAGGCAATTCTCTAGATTTATTTTTCTGAAAAGTTGGAGTGCCACATTTAGTCATTTGGTTTGAAAGATTGTGCGAAGTGGTACGAAACTTTTTGAGAATTGGTAAGAATAATTTTGTCGCATTGGTTGAATAATTTTGAAATATTGGTGTGAATAATTTTGAAAAAGACTGTAAACTAGTGCGACAAATTCAAACCAATACTTCAAACGTATTTAAATACTTCAAACGTATTTAAACTAGTGCGACAAAATTCAAACTAATATTTCAAAATTTTCACCACTTCGCCCAATCTTTAAAACCAAATGACGAAATGTTTCATACCAACTTTTAATAATTTTCAGTAAAAAGATATCTTATATCTTGCGGATAGCTGTTACATTCTTTTCTCGGAGTATTTCAATTAACGGGCAAACGGACAAAACTAAAGTAGTTTTCATCTTATGCTGTATATTAAGTTTACTTGGTGTGAATATTTTTGTAATATGGTATGAATAATTTTGAAAAAGACTGTACTTCAAAAATATTTAAACTAGTGCGACAATATTCAAACCAATATTTCAAAATTATTCAGTGCGACAATATTCAAACCAAATGCCTTAATGATTCACATCAACTTTTAATATAACTTAGTAATCAGATATTTTACATGTTGCTGATAGCTGTCACATTCTATTCTTGGAGTCTTCCAATTAACGGGCAAATGGACCAAACTAAAGTTGTTTTCATGTTATGCTATTAAAACTTTTATTTGGTTTGATGATTTTCAAATGTTGGTTTGATGATTTTCAAATGTTGGTTTGATAATTTTCAAATGTTGGTTTGATAATTTTCAAATGTTGGTTTGATAATTTTGAAATGTTGGTTTGAATAATTTTGTCGCATTGGTATGAATATTTTGTCGCACTAGTTTGAATAATTTTGAATAATACTGTAATTTTAAAAACACTGTAACTATAAAAACACTGTAACTATAAAAACACTGTAACTATAAAAACACTGTAACTATAAAAACACTGCAACTATAAAAACACTGTAACTATAAATAATACCGTAACAATAAAAACTGTAACATTAAAAACTGTATCAATAAATAATACTCACTCGTCCCTATTAATGGAACTGTGAAGTTTATGCTCTCTCATAAACAACGACGCCACGTACCCCGTAAAAATGGCTGCCGTGCTGAAGATGAACGTACTGTGGCAGCCCGAGGCATAGGCGTTCATCAAAGCGTCTCGGACAAATGCAGGCGCTTCTCTTGGGTAGTTTGTATTTTCAAGAGCACGAGAGATGATCTTTGCTGCGACCTTGGGATCTTCAACCACGGCATTGACATTTCTTGTCAACTGACGTCTAATCACGCTTTGGAAAATAGCACTGGCAACGGAAACTCCCAAGGTCGACCCCGTGGACCGGAACGTGTACTGTATGGAGGTAGTACAGGCCTGGTATTTTGCCGGAACTGCAGCAATCAATGCCAACAATGTGACGGTTAGGACGCAAGAGTAAGCCAAGCCAGGAAGAAGCGTAATGGAGAACTGGGTAGGAAGCGATGAGTCTCGGCGGAGATTCAACATTCTCCACATGCCACACAAACACACCACTCCAACCACAACTGTCAAGTTGTAGTATTTGCCAGTTTTCCTCATGTACATTCCAGCACCAACCGAGCCAAAAGACACGGCAATGAAATTGGCAATCATCCGTTCGCCGCTCTCAGTGGCCGAGAGACCCATTGCAGCCTGGAAAAAAAGTGGGATGAAAAATAAGTAGGAAAAGACTCCCATAGTATAGAACCAGTTGGCTAAAGATGCTGAGAGTACCGTCCGATCTGCAATCACATTCATGGGGATAATTGGTTCCTGGGACACATAGGTTTCTGTGTAGACGAAAGCCGACAACAAGATGAGCGCCGAGGCCACCAAGGCAAAGAACAACTTGGACGAGTAGTCGATGCGAGTGCCTCCCAAAGAAGCCGTCAATAGAATCACCATGAGCGCCGAAACCAAAAGAAATGCGCCCAAGAAATCCACCCTTCTCACCTTCTCCGAGAACTCAGAACCAGCTGCACCCAAGCCCGGAGATCCTGAGGGTAAGTTGAGGAAGGAGTAGATTGCAAAGGCCACAAGCATGGCTAGCGGTACTTGGAGGATAAACACGTATTTCCAGCCGAGCCAATCGGAAACGAGACCGCCCAACAATCCACCCGAGGCAGCGCCGAGACCGAAACAGATATTAGCAAGACCTTGGTACAAGCCTCTTTCCCGGAGCGGAATTAGGTCGGACATGGTGATGGTTCCCAAAGTGGTGAAGCCCGAGCCTCCGAGTCCTGTGATAAAGCGACCAATCACCAACACAACCAACGAGTCAGTCACACAGATGCAGCAGCCAAAGGCAAAGAGAAAGCTGCAAATCAAGAGCAAGCTTTTGCGACCAAAGATATCGGATAGCTTGCCGAAAATGGGTTGCAATGCTGAGCACGATAAAAGATATGCCACAGCGATCCAGCTGATATTCTCCACGGCATTCAAATCCGACGCTATCACAGACAACAACGTGGTGACCACGGTAGTATCCAAGGCCGCCAAGAAACTGGCCAAAAACAAACTGGCAATAAGGGCACGGAACTGCGATTTGGGAAGAACCACCTCTGCAGCCGGGGCATCAACGGCGGCGTATTTGGCGGTAGCAGGGCCGAGGCACTCTTCGGCTTCTCTAGCTGCCAATTCGCCTGCAATAAGCCCAGGCGTTCCTGCAGACAGGTCCTGAAGAGCCGAAGGGTGAAGGCCATGAGGAGCCGGCAGCTTGATGAGTGAGGACCTCTCGTCTCCAGACATAGTGGTAGAAGAAGAGGAGTAGGTTTAGCGCGGACTTGAGCGGTTCTTGAGCCATACTCCTGCAGAATGATGGCGCGAGTGTGGATGTCACTGGCATTACCATTTTACATCACATATTTCATAGCACTTTATATTTCATAGCACTTCACATTTTATAGCACTGTGATCTTTCCATGCGTACGAACTAAATGATAAAACCAGAAGGTGAATCCTTTGATCAGCTAATTTTGGATCAATAATTATTTGGAGTTTAGGATCAGAATACATTGAAGAACGCACTATAAGATGGTGAAAATAGAATATTTAATGAGAATTAATTTACTGAATTAATTTACTGAGAATTAATTTACTGAATTTATTAACTGAGAATTAATTTACTGAGAATTTATTAAATGAGAATAAATTTACTGAGAAATAATTTACTACTTAATTTACTGAGAATTTATTAACTGAGAATAAATTTACTGAGAAATAATTTACTGAGAAATAATTTTCTGAGAATTTATTGACTGAGAATAGATTTACTGAGAATAAATTTACTGAGAATAAATTTACTGAGAATTAATTTACTAATTAATTTACTAATTAATTTACTAATAATTTACTAATTAATTTACTAATTAATTTACTAATTAATTTGCTATTTAATATACTACTTAATTTACTGAACTTATTTACTGAGAATTATTTTACAGTATTTTCAAGGTAGCAGTGCGTAAAAAGTTTCGAACCAAGAAAACAGAATGGTTCAAATTAATAATTTAGAAGCTCCGCTCGTCTTCAAACCAAATGACATAATGTTCCAACTTTAAACTCAATATTCTGAAATTTAAATCTGGACGATTGCCATATATTATCACATTTGGGAGTCTTCCAATCAAAGGACAACGGGACAGACCTGAACTGGTTCCTGTTTATCCGGTATACAATACTTGTTAGGGGAGTGGGAATCTTGGTTAAATAATTTTTCGCACTGGTATGAATAATTGGAAAACATCGAACTAGTCAATGACTAGTATATAGTACATGCCCTAGGAGAACCTTGTACGGAGACAGTAGCTATAAAATGAACAAGAATCTAACACTATAACGTTCTATAAACTATTTAATTACTATAGAGTATAAAGATAAACTAGAGACTAATAATAGAATTATGCATTGTGTATTTTGAATTATGCTTGTATTTTTTGAATTATGCTTTGTATTTTTTGAATTATGCTTTGTATTTTTTGAATTATGCTTGTATTTTTTGAATTATGCTTTGTATTTTTTGAATTATGCTTTGTATATATTAAATTATGCTTGTATTTTTTGAATTATGCTTTGTATATTTTGCTAGTGTGGTTAGAACCATCTGTCTTTGTTAAATATTGCGCACTGGTTTGAATCTTAAAAATGTTCTGAGAATATTGAGAACCACTGATTTACTGAGTATATTGAGAAATACTAACTTACTGAGAATATCGAGAATCACTGAGAATTTAGAGAAAATATACGATAAGGAGAGGTGATTGGCCGCGTTAGTACTGAGTAAAGATTTCCTTGACTCTCACTTAAAAGCCACGACGTGTTGCAGCAAAGTTGGATCCAGGCCCTACAAGACGGTAAGTGGGTATCAAATGCAGCTGATGTTTGAGGAGACTACGTTCGACCCACATTTACGAGATTATGGAGATACTATTACTGTATCGTATAGAAATAATCATAGATCTATTACATAGAAGTACATCTACATAGAAGTAGATCTAATATGTACTTGAAGTACCTCATTTTTATCATGCCATAAACTCTACTATTATAACACTCTACTTATAACACTCTACTTATAACACTCTACTTATAACACTCTACTTATAACACTCTACTTATAACACTCTACTTATAACACTCTACTTATAACACTTCATACGTTTACTCATGCCGGCACTCTGCACCAGTGAATGTCTTCTGCGATTTCACTTCTGCCTTCTCTGAAAAAGCATAATACAGTGTTTTTCAAAAGAATTCAAGCGGCGCGAGAAAATTATTAAAATCAGTGCGACAAATTATTCAAACATTTAAAAGTTTCGTACCTTGAATATTCTCAACCTAAATACAAGTTGTTATTGTTTCTCAAAATTATCAAACCAATATTTCAAAATTATCATACCAATAGTTCTAAATTATCATACCAAATACAAGTTTTAATAAACAGCATGGAAACTACTTTAGTTTTGTCCGTTTCGACTGTTTATTTGAAGACTCCAAGAATAGAATGTACTATCAATCAGCAAGATATAAAATATCTGATTACTGAAAACTCTTAAAAGTTGATGTGAAACATTATGCCTTTTGGTTAGTTTGAACAATTTTGAAATATTGGTATGAATATTTTTTGGATGAATAATTTTGTCGCACTAGTATGAAAAATTTTGAAAACACTACAAGTTGTTGTATATAGGACAACAAGGAAGTTAGTTTGACTGTCCCCAAACGTAATACATGAGGAAAGATTTTAATTTTTTAATCTAGGGGTAAATTTCTAAATCTTAGGAATTTCTAAATCTCAGGAATTTCTAAATCTTAGGAATTTCTAAATCTTAGGAATTTCTAAATCTTAGGAATTTCTAAATCTTAGGAATTTCTAAATCTTAGGAATTTCTAAATCTTAGGAATTTCTAAATCTTAGGAATTTTTAAAGTTGATATATGCCATTTGGTTTGAGAAGTGACAAAACATTTAAAATACATTTTCAAAATTATTCAAACACTGCGACAATTATTCAAACCAATTTCAAAAAGTTCGCACAATTCAAAGCAAATAACAAACTGTATCACACAACTATTTCAGATTCAATATTCTAAAATCTTAATCTGGAAATTGCCATATTTAAATTCACAGGTCTTCCAATCAAAGCTAAAACCTACAAACTGAACTAATTTCCTTGCTATCTTGTATATAACATTTGTATTTGGTTTGAATATTGTCGCACTGGTTTGATAATTTTGAAAAATATTCTGGCCCAATCGCATTATCCTACCCCACCTTACATTGCACGTGAAGACTCACATCAGCAGTGAATATCAAATATTGAGATATTGATTTGGTATAAAAAAATTGATACAATATCGAAATTGATATAGAGAAATAGAAGTAGAAATAATTTTAAATATTCAATGAATTGAAATCACAAATATTCAATTAATTTATTTATTTATTATGTATTGTAATTGCATAAGCTTCCTTGATTGCTCAGAATTCCGCTGGCCCTCGTACTATTATGCTGCACTGCATACAACCCGAACACATGGTATTCCATATACCCGGCGCTCCACGCATAACAAGTTGCCAACTCCACTCCACTTTTATCCCACATTTCATCCCACCTTTCATCCCACTTTTCACCACTCAATCCCCACTCATCCCCCCCACTCGCTGTCATGGAAACTATCGAAGTTCACGCAAAGGATTTCTTGGTCAAGTGGGTCAATGCCCCCGATAACTGTTCCATCAAATGGCAGGTCAAGCCCCTCAAGAAATCAATCAACTTCTCATTCTACCGCCGCAATGATATCCCCCAAGAAGCCGATGAAGATGCCATTGACGACCTCCCCTCTTTTGCCACTCCCGTATCCGCTGGTTCCGCCGTTGCCCCCAAAGATAAGGAGAATGTACCTCCTTCCCGTGTCAGGTCGTCGTCCGTGGCTTCTGTCAACAAAATCACCGAGCTGGCCGCCTACAAGACCAAATCAAGGTCGTCGGTGCTTTTGGCCAACCTCAATAAGCCCGATTTGACGCTCCTCAAAAAGTACGATAAGCTTATTGCTGGAGAATTGGTCAAGGGGACTTTTGAGGTTAAGAAAGGTGGAGTGTTTGCCTTCATTTTTGACAACTCGTTCTCCAAAACCACCGGCAAGAAGGTGCTTTTCAGTGCCAAGATTGTGTTTGACGGCGACTACCCCGAGCCCAAACAAAAGCATGCGGCTGCAGAATGGAGATCTATTCCAGATCATCCAACAGAGAACATCTTGAGGCCCAAGGATGGTGAATTGATGCAAGGAGTTCTATTGAAGCGGCGTCGGAAAAAGCTCCAGGGCTTCACCAAGCGCTTTTTCATCCTCAACTTCAAGTACGGAACACTCTCGTACTTCAAAATCGACAACAACAAGTTGCGAGGCCAGATGCCTATCACGGAGTCGATTGTCAGTGCCATCTCCAAAACAAATGAGATATTTGTGGACTCGGGCATGGAGGTGTGGGACCTCAAGGCCTTGAATAACCAGGATTTCGATGCCTGGATCAATGCCTTTAACGTGATCAAGAAAAAGAAGCAGGCACTGAATGATTTTGCCAAAAAGACCATCACTACACGTGAAGCTGACTTGGAATATATCTACCTTAGATTGGGAGAAATTGCTGCCTCTATGGACCTGGCTCCAGTTGACACAGCAGCTCAAGATTTAAGACTCTTACAGGGAAATGTCTATGATTTGATGAGTAAGCTGGTGTCCTCGGACACGAAGTCAATTGAATCCAGTTCGGAGTTCTACGATGCCAGTGAAACCATGGCTTCAAATACTGGGGTGGTTTTAATGAGCGGACAAACTGTGGACAAGGCTCAATCTGAAGATGAGTCAATTGACGATGATGGTGACTCGCTAAAAGAATCATCTTCTGATTCGGGACTGGAGACTGAAGACCTCCCCAATCCCAACCCCGAGTTGGCTAGTCGGTCTGTGGCTCAAGATGCCACTAGTGTCCAGGATTTGTATCCGTTGCCACTTGAACCGGTCAATCGAGACTGTGACATTGCTCCATTCAACCATGAGCCTCCCAGTCTTCTTTCGTTCGTGCGCAAGAACGTCGGAAAAGACTTGTCTTCGTTGTCCATGCCGGTGGACATGAATGAGCCCATTGGCATTTTGCAACGGTACTCGGAAATGGTGGAATATTCCAATCTTATTGACAATGCCTTGCAAGGCGCATACCCTGAGGAGTCCGGAGAGTTGCTTTTGAGAATCGCGGCATTTTCTGTCACCTACCTCTCGCCATTGAGAGCCAAGGTGAGAAGTTCTAGAAAGCCCTTCAACCCATTATTAGGAGAGACCTATGAATTGGTCAGAGAAGACAAGGGCCTCCGTATGATTTGCGAGAAAATCTCCCATAAGCCGCTTGTTTTTGCTCTCTTTGTGGAAACGGCAGATTGGACCTTGGCTTTTAGCCCTGTTCCAACACAGAAATTCTGGGGCAAGACTTCGGAAATTTACACCAGTGGCGTGGTCAAGTTGACCATTCGCAAAACTGGCGAGGTGTTCACGTGGTCGCAGCCCACGTGTGTGCTCAAGAACATCATTGCGGGAGAAAAATATACCGAGCCCAGTGGCAGTTTCACGGTCAAGTCCAGTTCCGGCCAAAAAGCAGTGGTGGAATTTGCAAAAGGAGGAATGTTCAGTGGAAGGTCGGAGGATTTGGTTATCAAGGCATTTGATTCTTCCAAGAACCAGTTGCCTTACACGGTTTCAGGAACCTGGACTGAGAGCATGACTTTGAAGACTCACACCACCGAGAAAACCATCTGGACTGCAGGCAAGTTGTTGGACGGATATGAGAAGAAGTTTGGCTTTACGGAATTTGCAGGAAGTCTCAACAAAATCACCAGCATTGAAAAAGACCACTTACCTCCCAACGACTCTCGGTTGAGGCCCGATATCCACGCCTATTCTAGTGGAAACATCGAAGAGGCCGAGACTCTCAAGCAGAAACTCGAGCAGGGCCAAAGAGAACGACGGGCTAATGATGTTCTGCATACTCCTTTCTTCTTTGAGCAGGTAGGCGGAGACCCTGAGCACCCGGAGAGTGGTGAGTGGGTATATAAAATGGGAGCCTTGAGTTATTGGGAAAGAAGGAAGACGAACAATTGGGCAGATTTGCCAAGATATTGGTGAAGCCAAGTTAGAGAACAATGTGGAGGAAGTTGATATACCATTTGAGAAACTGGAAGAAGGACATATTTGTTATTAAATAGGGAGATTTTGAATGTATTTTCCTCTCCTTTTCAATTCTTTCAATATAGATCCTAAGATAATCAAGAAACCATTTAATTCAAGGTCACTATCGATACCAAGTTGATCATAATTTCAAATGATAATTCAAATAATTCAAATGATAATTCAAATAATTCAAATAATTCAAATAATTCAAATAATTCAAATGATAATTCAAATGATAATTCAAATGATAATTCAAATCATAATTTCAAATCATAATTTCAAGTTCGCGCTACAGTCTTTCAAAATTATTCATCCACTGCGACAAAATTATTCATACCAAATGGCATAATGTTTCACACCACTTTTAATAGTTTTCAGTAATCAAATATTTTGCTTATAATATTGTTCTTGAAGTCGTCCAATCAACGGTCGCAATAGATAAAACTAAAGTAGTTTTTATGTTATGCTGTATATTAAAACTTGTTGGTTTGAATAATTTTGAAAATAACTATATGTGCTTTATGATTAATCTTTGAAAACAGTACAGTGCTTTTCAAAATTATTCATACTAGTGCGACAAAATTATCCACAACAATATCTCAAAATTATTCATACCATTGCGACAAAATTATTCAAACCAAATGGAAAATGTTTCACACCAACTTTTAATAGTTTTCAGTAAGCAGATATTTTTACCTGGACGATTTCTCTTATGTAGTATTCTTGGAATTGCCAGTCAAGGGTCTAACGGCAAAACTGAACTAGTTTCCATGCTGTATATTAAACTTGTATTTGGTATGAATAATTTTGCCGCACTGGTATGAATAATTTTGAAACATACTGTATCACAATTTCAAGTTCATCATAATTTCAAATGATAATTTCAAATGATAATTTCAAGCTCATCATAATTTCAAATGATAATTCAAAAGATAATTCAAATGATAATTCAAATGATAATTCAAATGATAATTCAAATGATAATTTCAAGTTCATCATAATTTCAAATCATAATTTCAAATGATAATTTCAAGTTCATCATAATTTCAAATAATAATTTCAAATCATAATTTCAAATCATAATTTCAAGTTCGCGCTCACAATTTCTATTTCACTATCATAATTTCAAGTTCACGCTACAGTCTTTCAAAATTATTCATCCACTGCGACAAAATTATTTAAATCAATGGCATAATGTTTCACACCACTTTTAATAGTTTTCTGTAATCAAATATTTTATATCTTGCTGATTCCTGTTACATTCTATTCTAGAAGTATTCCAATCAACGGTTCGAACGGACAAAACTAAAGTAGAGTCATGTTATGCTATTAAAAGTTGAATTTCGTTTGAATAATTTTGAAATGTTGGTTTGAATAATTTTGAAATGTTGGTTTGAATAATTTCATCGCACTAGTTTGAATATTTCGCACTGGTATAATTTTGTCGCATTGGTATAATAACTTTGAAAAATACTGTATTCAAATTTCATATTCAATTATATGAATATTCAATTATATGAATATTCAATTTCATTACAAATTCAATTATATGAATATTCAATTTTATTACATATTCAATTATATTACTTATTCAACTATGAATTAAGTACTTATGCAGAATCACATACACTTAATTGTATAACTTTGTTACAGTCTTTTTCAAAATTATTCATACCAGTGCGACAAAATTATTCATACCAATATTTCAAAATTATTCATACCAAATAAAACTTTCAATATACAGCATAACTTGGAAATTACTTTAGTTATGTCCGATTCACCCTAAACTGGAAGACTTCAGGAATAGAATGTAATACCAATCTGTCAGATCCACCTTGGGTATTACACTACCCACTGGCCCAAATTATAGCTACGCTGTGCGATTAGTGGAGGAATCACGATAGACCCAGTCTTTCGTGATATATGCATGTGATCGCCTTAAAATACAGTCGCCTTGACCAGTTATGGCTCACTACAGCCACTTTCATAACAGCCAGCCACCATCACAGCCAGCCACCATCACAGCCAGCCACCATAACAAACAGCCAGCATTCGGGCTGGCTCGCCCTGGGACTATATAATTACCTAGATTCCCCCTTATTGGGAATCCATCAACGAATACACACCTGATAGGTAAAAGACGTTACCAAAGAATCTAACACAATCAGTAAGATATAAA
Organism: Metschnikowia amazonensis; assembly: GCA_008065195.1. NCBI lineage: Eukaryota > Fungi > Ascomycota > Pichiomycetes > Serinales > Metschnikowiaceae > Metschnikowia > Metschnikowia amazonensis. Next base: position 3,936 of record VATE01000123.1, on the reverse strand, counting down.
ATATCTGATTACTGAAAACTATTAAAAGTTGGTGTGATACATTATGCCATTTGGTTTGAATAATTCTGCGCACTGGTATGAAATATTTTGAAAAAGACTGTAGTAGGTGCTTTGTCAAGCATATGTACAGTTTTTCAAAATTATTCAAACCAGTGCGCAGAATTATTCAAAGCAATATTTCAAAATTTTCACCACTTCCCTCAATTTTTCATCCAAATGACGAAATGTTTCCACCAACTTTTATAGACTTCAATATTCAGAATTTTATAGACTTCAATAAACAGAATTCTTAAACCTACAGGATAACCTTATGTACACCTAATTGGGATCTTAAATCAAAGGAAACAAATTTTCGGTAAAGTTGGCCATGAGTTTGAGAGTAACTACCTTCTTGATTTCTTCCAAGTCATGTTTTGTGCTATTGGAAAGAATGGGACCACTGGAGGAATTGAAATGTCCTGAGCTATTTGCAGGTGTAGCAGAGGTATCAATTGGTGCAGCGAGGATAGAAGGAGTGGAACAAAACTAAATTAATTTTCATGTTATCCTGCAAATTAAAACTTGTATTTGGTTTGAATAATTTGAATTATTGGTTCGAATAATTTGAAATACAGTCTTTTCAAAATTATTCATACAGTCTTTTCAAAATTATTCATACCAGCGCGCAAAATTATTTAAACCAATGGCATATTTCACACCAACTTCTAATAGTGAGTAATCAGAAAATTTAAATTTGGACGATTTCTTATATACATTACCTGGAGTCTTTAAATTAACGGTCGAAACGGGCAAAACTAAACCAGTTTCCATGTTATGCTGTATATTAAAACTTGTATTTGTATTATTTTGAATATTGGTATGAATATTTTGATGAATATTTGTCGCATGAATTTTTGTGAATATTTGTCAATTTTTGTGAATATTTCGAAAATACTATATCACAATTCAAGTTCTCTATCACAATTTCAAGTTCAATCGCTCTTCAGAACTTGACCTCGTGAAATCTTCTGCTCCATCATGTTCAAGCGTGGATGTAGGAGATGGCATAAACAGACCTCTGTTTTTAAACGTAAGGTATTGAACCTGTTTTCGGAGATTGGCTACTAGCTTCCGTTGTAAGTTGAGCTCATCTCGCATCATGAAATTATCATTCACAAGCCCATTTATCAAACCCTCCTTCTCCGATGACTTGCGCGACTCTCGCTCGATAAAAGGAGTGATCCTCTCGTCAAGCTCGCTCTTGTACAAGTCCATTTCATAGGTTAAATGCTTGATCTGGCCTTTTAAGCAGTCACGTGACGACCCGATTTCCTCCACGGGCTCGGAATACCCCAAATTGGCAATCTTCCCCAGCACAATGTTGCCCAAGATCTGGTGGATTTGTTTCTGGAGGTGCTTGTTTTCCGAGGCCAAGTCGGAGATGTTGGTCTCAAGCCGCTTGATGTACGGATGTAGCAGGTTCAAGGCACAGTTGCCTTCTTTGGCGTGGATCTCGTAGGCCGGCTCATTGGTGCCAACCCACTTGCAGCCGATGTCATGTGCAGGACACGGATATTTGCCAGACCTTAAGCAATTGGATTCGTGTTTCTGCAAGCTTTTCTTGGGAATTGTGTCGTTCTGACAGAGCAGGCACGTGACGTAGTTGAGAGCACACTCTGTTGTTAGATGGGATTCTTGAGTGACTTTGCAGATGGACGTAGTGCATAGGGGGCATTTGTAAGGTTGATGGACACAGTATTGGGCATCCATGAGAAACCTTCTTTCTGTAAGTAGGGAGCAAATTTGGGGAGTTTGGTATTGATCTGGAAGTTCTGATTTTCTGAGTTCACTTTCTGCAACTTCAACTTCTGCAGTTTCAACTTCTTGAAGTTCGCCAGTTTCAACTTGTTCAAGTTCTTCTTCAACTTCTCCTTCTTCAACTTCTCCTTCAACATCTTCTTCAACTTCTCCTTCTTCAACTTCTCCTTCTTCAACTTCTCCTTCAACTTCTCCTTCAACATCTTCTTCAACTTCTCCTGCAAGTCCCTCTCCCTGATCTCCCCCCTTACTGACTGCAAGGTTACATCTCACGCCAGTGAATCCACATTCAGACACCACGTGAGTGGCCACTTCCCAACGACACCCTGTCCATTCACAGCCACGATCCTCATTCAAGCAATAAACCCGGAGGTCATCAACCATATTGGTAATCACAAAGGGTGTGGGGAACAAGTCGTGTACATTGGCGGAATTGAGTGGAGTCCGGTCCAACGGACAAAAGCCTTCTGTTTTTTCGTCCCCCATGCTCAAACATTGTTGTATACAACTCTGGCAGAAGGTGTGTCCACAGAAGGTGGTCATGGGCCTTAGGTATGGTTGCTGGCATATGGGACAGTTGAGGTTATCAGTGTCGTTGATGTACTTGACGCTTCGGAGGTCGGGGACCTCATCACCATTGGAAAGATCAAACGTTCGTTTTGTGGTGAATATCTGAGTGGACATGGATGTGGGGTTGTAAATGTGATGTAATAATAGTTAGTTGGTGTGCGTCTATGATTTTCCCCGGATTTGTCAAAGTCGCGAAATATGAGCATAATTGTTGCAAATAATAAGGCCACATCCTCACATAGACAGGAATGACCAATCTATAAGTGAAACTTGGATGATATTCTTGTTCAGTAGATGCTTCAATGTTTCAGTTTTCAGTAGATGCTCCATTAATTCATCCTTTCTTTGTTTCTATCTGTATAAAAATTATTGATACTCAAACTAGAGCGGATCCCTACATTTTATAGTCCTGAGACCTCAGATGGAGTCTCGTAAATGACTGCGCATGATGACTGTACCTACACCCTACAGATAGTTTCATCTGCGATCTGCATCCCTTAAACATGAGAGTCTCGTCCAAAACTGTCCAAATACGTCTGGTTGCTATACTGTGGCTATGGTTACTTACTGCAGCTAATATGCAACACACTCCGCATGTGCAGATTGACCTCCCCTCATCCCAACATTTACGGAGTGCTTGAAAAAGCATGTGATTTCCATGGAATATATATAAGTAGGGGTAAAGGGCTAATTCAATTGTATCAATATGACACTTTTTAGTCACCAACCTGTGAATATTGGATATTTTTGGATGCAAATAAATAAATACAGGGTGGGTATGGGCAGAGAGATTTGGTGAAAGAAAAGAAAATAAGAGGAAAATAAGAAAGAATTATTAAAAGAGAGTGTGGTAACTGAACAGGGACAAACTTTGTACCGTGCTGAACTCATTCAGGTTAACCATTTACGCTCGTTATAAATTGGAGGTGCACTTCGAAAACTTACCCTACTTAGGCGTTAGCCTATTTTGGAAGAGGTTTAAGCTTCTAGCGGTTGTCAATATGGAAGTTTCAGAAACACCACTACAGGTGTGCTGAGATGTCCTGAAGGTTAACTGGATTAGGAGGAGTTCAGCCAATTAGATGCTCCTAAATTCACTTTGAAATAATATGGACTTTTTATGCTATACTATGTCTTGACTAAAGTGCTCAGTCACTTCCTAACTATTTGGTGTTGTTAGTCCACCTTAGAATGTTGATGATATATAAACCGCTACACTGGACAAATCACACGATTTTTTCTTCAAATTACGGTTGTATAGTGTAGTGGTTATCACTTTCGGTTTTGATCCGAACAACCCCGGTTCGAATCCGGGTACGACCTTTTTTACTTTTTCAGTACGGGACCACAGCTGCCACTCCCCGCAAGCTATATTATTTCTCAATCTTATTCAATCCATTAAAAACTGCTACCCAATAATCGCCGAATATAAGAATCTACATCACATATATACAGCCCAAAATTTTAATCGCTGTTAGAATTATTATGCGACCTGGGGCTTTAGCCTGTATTCGCAAGTGGTCTAAGCTTCTAACGGCTTGTCAATGTTTATCGGATCTTCCAGGAACG
>VATE01000196.1:0-26163 GCA_008065195.1 Metschnikowia amazonensis | reverse complement strand
CCCTGGGACTATATAATTACCTAGATTCCCACTTATTGGGAATCCATCAACGAATACACACGTGATAGGTAAAAGACGTTACTAAAGAATCTAACATTGCTATGAAAAATTTGAAAAACGGTGTAACATCAAAACTACTTTAGTTTGTCCGTTGTGACCGCTGATTGGAAGACTCCAAGAGTATATAAGCAATCGTTTTTCGGATTACTAAATTCTATTAAAAATTGGTGTGAAACATTTTCCATTTGGTTTGAATATTTTGTCGCAGTAGTTTGAATAATTTTGAAAAATACTGTACTCCACTAGAAAATTTAACAAAGCAATTCAAATTTCGCACCCATTCGCACAGATTTTACACCAAATGGCATATGCTTTCCCTTTGAATTCGATAAAATCGTCTCAAATTCACTAATGAAGTCTTCCAAATAAGAGTAAATGTAACTAGTTTATTATCCAGTATAAACTTGTATTAGAGCCAAGTAAAACTTGAATTAGATTTATAATTTTGCCCATGTGGTTTGTTTTCGCGCTATGAACCTTTTATTGGGACTAGTTCGAAAACTTGAAAACACTAAAGACCACTCAAGAATGTATGATGCATTATTAGTAGTAGATTAGTACTTAGTATTAGTAGATCAGTACTTAGTATAATAGTTGATCAGTACTTAGTAGATCAGTACTTAGTATAATAGTTGATTAGTACTTAGTTGATTAATACATGATTAGTAGTAGATTGGTACTTAGTAATAATAGTTGATTAGTACTTAGTTGATTAATACATGATTAGTAGTAGATTGGTACTTAGTAATAATAGTTGATTAGTACTTAGTTGATTAATACTTTATTAGTAGTAGATTAGTACGTAGTAATATTAGTTGATTAGTAGTTGATTAATACTTTATTAGTAGTAGATTAGTACGTAGTAATATTAGTTGATTAGTAGTTGATTAATACTTTATTAGTAGTAGATCAGTACTTAGTATAATAGTTGATTAGTACTTAGTAGATTAGTACTTAGTAGATCACTACTTAGTAGATCACTACTTAGTAGATCACTACTTAGTGATCTCTACTTAGTTAGTAGTTGATTAATACTTACTCAATTCACCTATTCGCTTATCTAAAATGTATGAACTACTTGAACTGGTCTGTACATAATACTAAGTATATAAACATCTGAACTAGCTTGGCTATTATTATACACTTCTATCTCTGGAAATATCTAACATCTCTAACATCCTATCTCCAGCTTTCTTAGACATCTAAATATCCATAGAATGATCGATAATCAAAAGACTTTCTCCCCCATCCACAAGCTGGAACAACCCCAATGTCGAGTACTCGTGAATACACAAATTAAGCTGCTCCGCTGTAAAGCCCTTGGCCAAGATCCGTGCTCGCAAATCAGCTAAGCTGATCTGGTTACTGTTCTCTTCAGCCAACAAAAGCCGAATGGTGTTCATGATCTGTGAAGTAGCATCCTCTCTCACATACTCCTTGGTTTCCATCGATGACTTGGACACTTGGAGCAAGCGTAATGCCTCGTCCACATCGTTCCGGTTGACCTCGTCTCCAAAACGAATCCGTGCCAAGGCTTGTGAAAGACGTAAGATCGCCAATAACGTCCGCGGCGTGATGTGGGCAAACTTACGCACTGAACCTTCGTTCCGCTGTGCCTCTTTCCGCATGTTGATGTACGACTGGGTCACATAGTCCCCCACAGCCTTCGGCACCGTGGGCCGGTAGGTCCGGGCTACCAGGATGTATTGGCGGATGGTGTTCGGGTCCAACGGCTCAAAATCCATCTTAGGTTGCTTGTTGTATTGGTGAACGTAGGTCACGTGACGCGCCAATTGGTCATCGTCTGCCACACTAGCCTGGTCCAACATCAAGTACATGATATCGAAACGAGACAACAAAGCGGCTGGCAAGTTGATGTTCTCGTGCGGCGATAACCGAGGGTTGTATCTTCCGTACAACGGGTTAGCAGCTGCCAAAATGGAAGTTCTGGCATTGAGCGTGGTATTGATTCCAGCCTTGGAGATGGATATCGTCTGCTGTTCCATAACCTCGTGGATGGCGGTCCGGTCCGACTCCTCCATCTTGTCGAACTCATCAATACAGCAGATTCCATTATCGGCCAAAACCAAAGCTCCACCTTCGAGCACCATCTCATCGGTCACGGGATCTCTCATCACCGCGGCCGTCAACCCGACTCCAGAAGAGCCTCGGCCCGTGGTGTACACAGACCTGGGCGCGATTTTATTGATGGCCTTCAACAACTGCGACTTGGCCACTCCAGGGTCACCCATGAGACAAATATTGATATCTCCACGAATTCTCATACCATCTCCCATTTCCTTGGTGACTCCACCACACAACAAAAGAAGCAAGATCTTCTTGACATCTTCGTGGCCGTAAATTTCCGGCGCTATTGACTGCGACAATTTATGGTAAACTCCGCCCAGACTGTGTAGGTTACGGATTTTGGCCAAGGCTTCGGCATCCAACTCCAACAGCTCGTACTGTTTCTTGTGCTGGCGCACGTACTGCGCGTCCAAGAAGGTTTCCGTCAACAAACCAGCGCGCAAGGCGCGGAACCCGGTATATGGCGACGGCAAGAAGATTCCGGAAACATCCACCACATCTCCTGGGTTCATCAGCCTGACCAAGTCACCCTCAATGTAAATGGTCAACATTCGAGGAATGTGGCCCACGGGAACCTGGTTGGCCATTTCCTGGATCTTGGCCTCCTGGAATGATGAAAACTTAGATGCTCTTGTAGACATGAACAACTGGCCCCGGTGGTTGTCGGTCTTGCACACAGGCGATGTACATTCAGTCAATGGAGTGAACACCTTCAGATTGACCTCCTGGAAGATTTCGTAGCCGCACTTGTCACACGTGTAGGCATTGACCAAAACAGAAGGCTTGACATCCGATACCTTGGTAATAATTCCACGTACCGTAATGTACTTGCCCACATGAGACCCTTTCACCTGGCGCACTGCATAGGCCTTGGACGCCGATGACAACGGCTTGAAGTACAAGTGGTAGCGCCGGGTGAGTTTGGCAGGGAAAAGGTTTTCCGCAAGGTCTGCAGCCTCTGGAGCGGGAGCTTGCGAACCCGCAGTATTTTCGAAACCAGACCGCAAGTTATTGAATTCCTCAGCATTTTCCTGAGAAACCCGCAAGTTTCGCAATTTTCGCTGGTGCAAAATCACATCCAATACATCATCCTTATAGGAAATGTCCTTGGTGGATTCCGGCATGAGCTCATCCACCACCGAACTAAAAAGCTCCAAAAAATGATAAGTGTTTTTCTGCACTTGCGCCACCAAATCGGCTCCATTCTGGCCGGCTGTAAAAAATTGGTTTTCCTGGTAACTCTTCAAGTCATCCAACTCAATGTAAAGAGTGGTGAGATCTCTGTTGGCAATCTGCTGGAAGAGATCCAAGTACTTGACACCAGTGGTGTTTTCAGACACTTCCATATTGTCAGTGGAAGCCTTGAAATGGGTGAAGAAGTCTTTGACTTGATTTTTGATTTCATTATAATTGACGTTGATCTGGACCGTCGGTAAGGCCACAGTAGTAGACATTATTGGGTAGGAGAATGATTATAGGAGAAGAGTCAATTATGGAGATAACGAAGATGAGTTAATGGAGTTTGTTGGGAAGTTCGTAGACTTCAGGAGTCAGGAGTCAGGAGTTAGGAGTCAGGAGTCAGGAGTTAGAATTTCAGGTTGTCAGGAGTTAGAACTTCAGGAGTTAGAACTTCAGGAGTCACAAGTTCAGGCACAAGTTCAACTGCAATAAATTCTAAAAGTTTAATCCAATCTAGGCGCCTAGAGTTCCAGATTTGTAAAGAAAAGAATGGCGTTAGCTTGTGGTCTGAGAATAGAGAAATGAGAGAATGAGAGAATGAGAAAATGCGCGTCGCAATCAGCTTGCCTAAAACGGTCTTAATTAAAGAATAACACCGCGCGGGGCGCTGCATGCAGGTGCCCGTCACGTGATCCCCGTCCATGACCCGGTTTTTTCTATAATGTACTACATCAGCTGCCACTACATCTGGTGATTTGCGGCTGGCCTCGTGTTGTGCCCTATGTGGACATGAGATTCACCAACGCACGTGCTGCAGTCCTCTCATCGTTCGGCACATCACTTGGGTTGGCCGGCATCTGCGCATCTCCAGCTCCCGTTCGGAGCAGCTCAGCTCCCATGGACGCCCAGTCTTCTTCGTCAGTGTCGCTAGCACCTTCAAAGTTTTTCTTTTCTGGAGCGTACATCACGTGCTCCACTGGCCGGTTCTGGCCTCGGGGTAGTGACAGCGAGAGCGTGGACCGGATGCTAGACTCGTTAAACGACAGTTTGCGGCGCGAACCGAGCGCCGCCACGTTTTCCGACGAGATAGTAAAATCTCGGGCTCCATAAATGTCCTGCAGGTGGCCATTCCAGCTTCCCAATGGAGATGTAGTAGGCACCGAAGCCACGTGCAATGTTGAACCATGGCCCACAGTTAGCAGCAGTGTAGGCGGCGAAGCAATTGAAAACAGCGAGTTTCTTGCGGACGAAAACATATATTCGTCGAGGTTTTCGATGGAATTCAAGCGCGACCGGTTCAAGATCTGTGGGTGTCGTGTAGAATTGTATGAAGACGTATTTTTCACCACCGACGACAGCGACGACTTACGCCGGTTTCCCGAAAGAATAGGCGGCGGGCTGAATTTGGATATGGGCACTCGATTGGCGAATTTGATTGGTGGAGAGCGCTTGAAGCGGCGGTCGTCTTTCGCACCAGATGTGTCATCATCAAAAGCAAACAAATTGTCGTCATCGTCATCATCAACCATGGCATCGGAATCGTCATCATTTAGCGTACTTGGGAATTGGCGCAAATTGGTTAGTACTCCGGGGGTTTCTTCGTCCGAGTCCGGCTCGGAATCCGAAAAAGCACTCTCGTGCACAGCACCTCGTTCAAGCCGCTCGCCAGGGACCGTCACGTAGTGGAGGTTGGGCTTGTTGCTGGAAATGGAGTCTCTTCTGAGCAGATCAGCGGATAGATTCAGCAATTCGGTAGTGTGGTCGGATTTCTTCAGCCAGCCCAATTTGGCCTTTTCGCGTAACTCGTGGATATTCAATCGAGACTTTTCCAGCGACGAGTTTGGCTCCGTGACAATGTAGTCGGAGTTCATGTAACGCACAGCCCACTGGCCCCAGCCGATTTTCTCAAACACAACGTTATTTTGAGAATCTCCATGTTCCATGGCTGCCATGATAAGTCTGCGCTGCTTTGATAGCGAGAGAAGGTCAAAGCCGGGTACTTCTGACGAAAGATGGGCAGTGATTAGGCGGATGGCAAGGGGACCTTTTCGAATGAGGAGGTTTGCGAGGCGGTTGGGGGTGATTTGGGCGGCAACACGTATGGCTTCAGGGGAAGACGTCAGGAGTTTCTTGCGGTCATCTTCAGCAGTGTGGTCTGGTCGATCATGAGCTTTTGAGCGAGAATGGGAAGGTTTTGGTTCGTTGTTTGTATGAGCAGATGTTTCATTGTTACGAGCAGATGGTTCATTGATACGAGCAGGTGGTTCATTGGTATGAGCAGATGGTTCATTGGTACGAGCGGATGGTTCATTGGTATGAGTGGATCTTGGCTCTGACCCAGGTTTAAATCCCATTTCGGAACGGAGGTGAACGGATTCAAGAGAGTCTGCGGGTACTTGGAACTTCAGCTTGGAATGTGGCGGAGCAGACGGGCCAATAGGCGCATTGGGATGTGATTGTAGGGGGTTGGCGTGTGGTTTTGAGGCCAGGCCCGTGGGTTGAGCCAGCCGCAGTTCAGAAACGGCAGCCAGAGTATCATCAAAAGATACGGCGATCCGGGGGTTCAGAGTGATATGAGACATGGCGTGCGGGGCACGGGAAAGATTTCTTAGGTGTCGGCAATGTTCGGGTGGAAATGCTAGTAGAGTTTTGTGTTGAAAAGGCGAGCGTGGAGTTGGTGGGGTTGGTCGCGACTCAACGCGGGCTGCACGTGACGCTCATGACTCAGCACGTGTGAAGAATTGGGTCACGGACAAAACAAGGCTATAAATAGGTGATGGAGAGAATATTTAGAATGATCAAATTATAGTGAATTAATAGTACGATAAGATGGATTATAGTTTAGAGTATTAGATGGAATTTGACGATTGCTTGTATAGGGAAAGGATGTAGGTGGCAAGATAGAAGTATAGATAGATATAGAGATAGATATAGAGATAGATATAGGTATAGAGATAGATCTAGTGATAGTTGTAGAGATAGATATAGAGATAGATATAGGTATAGAGATAGATCTAGTGATAGTTATAGAGATAGATATAGAGATAGATCTAGTGATAGAGATAGATCTAGTGATAGATATAGAGATAGATCTAGTGATAGTTATAGAGATAGATCTAGTGATAGTTATAGACATAGATCTAGTGATAGTTATAGACATAGATCTAGTGATAGTTATAGACATAGTTATAGTCAGATCGCAGTAGGATTGACGTACTGCAAAGGTTAACACTGACAAAATCTATGCAATCAATCCCATATACCATAGTTGAGCCACTGGGAGTGCTATAAAGTGGCCCATACAATAAGTGTTCTTAACATTCCTATACACTTAAACTATCTGTTGATTTTGATTGACTGAGAGCCGTGATCTGGCCAACTAGCCAAAATTGAACCAAGTTGCCGGTAAATTGTCATCCGCAGTCGGTATTAAAATAGGGTTTCGCAAACCGTCATGCCTTCTGACATTTCTCAAATTGTTGCCATACAGTGTTTTCAATTATTCACCACGCGAAAATAATTGAACTAGTAAAATTGAACAAACCAATTTATAGTGATTTTCATAATTTTTCAAACCAACAATTCAAAAATATTAAAACCAAATACAAGTTTTAATTACAGGATAACATGGAAACTACCTTAGTTTATCCGTTTCGACAGTTAATTGGAAGAATCCAAGAATACTATATCTATCGTTCAGTTATAAAATTTCTGATTACTGAATTCTATTAAAGTTGGTGTGAAACATTTTCCATTTGGTTTGAATAATTTTCTCGCACTAGTTTGAATAATTTTGAAAAACACTGTAACATGGAAACTACTTTAATTTGTCCCTTTCGACCATTGATTGGAAGACTCCAAGACTACTATATCTATCATTCAGTTATAGATTACTTGATTACTGATTTCTATTAAAGGTTGGTATGTAACATTATGCCAGATTGTACGAAGTGGAAACATTTTGAAATGGTTTGAATATTTAGTCGCAGTGTGAATAATTTTGAAATGGTTTGAATATTTTGTCGCAGTGTGAATAATTTTGAAATGGTCTGAATATTTTGTCGCAGTGTGAATAATTTTAGAAAACACTTTAAATTGGACGTTTTGCAGAGATTTTAAACCATGGCATAATGCTTCACAGCACTTTCATTAGAATTCAATATTTAAATGTTCATTTTGGGAATTGCCTTATAATTAGTAGTTGAAGTCTTTCAATCAGGATCAAAAGGACGGAATTAAACTGGTTCCTTGTTACAGTGTTTTTCAAAATTATTCATACCAGTGCGACAAAATTATTCATACCAATATTACAAATTATTGATACCAAGTACAAGTCTTAATACACAGAATAACATGGAAACTACTTTAGTTTTGTCTGTTTCGACTGCTGATTGAGAGACTCCAAGAATAGCATACAAGAATAATCTTCCAGATATAAAATTTCTGATATTAATTCTATTAAAAGTTGGTGTGAAACATTATGCCATTTGGTATGAAAATTCTGTCGCACTGGTATGAATAATTTTGAAAAAAACTGTATCATTCTACTTCTTGGCTCCATCTAGCAGTGTTTTTCAAAGTATCCGCGCAAATAATTACACACTAGCAAAATCACAAACCAATTCAAATTTCGCAGTCATTCACACCAACCTATGAAATTTAATATTTACAAGTCTTAATCTGAGAAATTGCCTTATATGGAAGTCTTCCAATCGGGCTCAAACTGATGGAAATGAACTGGTTTCTTGATATCCTGTAAATAACAACTAGTATTTGGTTTGAAGACTGTGGGGTGCGACTTTAGAATACAGTCTTACAATTACAGTTATTTTCAAAATTATTCAAACCAGTGCGACAAAATTATTCATACTAATATTTCAAAATTATTCATGCCAAATGGAAAATCCTACCAACCGTTAATAGAATTCAGTAATCAGAAAATTCATCTTTGGACTATTGCTCTTATATACCATTCCTAGAGTTTTTCAATTAACGGCTAAACGGACAAAACTAAAGTAGTTTCCATGTTATGCTGTATATTAAAACTTGTACTTGGTATGAATAATTTTGTAATATTGGTATGAATAATTTTGTCGCACTAGTATGAATAATTTTGTCGCACTGGTATGAATATTTTTGAAAAATACTGTATTCATACCAGTGCAACAAATTAATCAAACCAAATGAGGAAATGTTTTACACCCACTTTTGGTAGAATTCAATATTTGAAATTTATATCTTGCTGTTTGCTATTACATTCTCTTCTTGGAGTTTTCTAATCAACTGTCAAACGAACAAAACTAAAGTAGTTTCCATGTTATGCTGTATATTAAAACTTATATTTGGTTTGAATATTTTGAACTATGGGTAATATTTTGTCTGGTTGAATATTTTGAACTATGGGTATTATTTTGTCTGGCTGAATAATTTTGTCGGTTGAATAATTTTGTCGGTTGAATAATTTTGTCGGTTGAATAATTTTGTCGGTTGAATAATTTTGTCGGTTGAATAATTTTGTCGGTTGAATAATTTTGAAACATACTGTAATTGGTTTGATCTTTTTTCCTGGTTCGAAATTTTGCGCACTGCTTTGAATATTTGAAAATCTGTATTTTACCTATGGGACCATAAGGCCCCAATGTCCTACACGAGCACTTTTGAAGAGCACCCTTATATTAAGGCACTCTTCATTAAGACTCCTAGATGCATGGACTCCCGCTCCTAACGGCACTGCTTGCTATTAAAGATGGTCGTGCGTGAACCATCAGACTTCAAGTGATGAAGTATACAGTGTTTTTCATATTATTCATAGTGCAACAAAAATATTCATTCCAATACACTGTTTTTCAAAATTATTCATACAATACTTCAAAATTATTCATACAATACTTCAAAATTATTCATACAATACTTCAAAATTATTCAAACCAAATGGCATAATGTTTCACACCACTTTTAATAGTTTTCAGTAATCAGATATTTTATATTTTGCTGATGCTATTACATTCTATTCATGGACTCTTCTAATCAACGGTTGAAACGGACAAACTAAAGTAGTTTCCAAGTTATTCAGTCTATTTCAAAATTATTCATACCAGCGCGCAAAATTATTCATACCAATATTTCAAAATTATTCATACCAATATTACAAAATTATTCATACCAGATGGAAAATGTTTCCTACTAACTTTTAATAGATTTCAGTAATCAGATATTTTTTATCTTGCTGAAAGCTGTTACATTCTATTCTTGAAGTCTTCTAATCAACAGTCGAAACGGACAAACTAATTAGTTTCCATGTTATGCTGTATATTAAAACTTGTATTTGGTATGAATATTTTTGTAATATTGGTATGAATATTTTGGTCGCACTGGTATGAATAATTTTGAAATATTGGTATGAATAATTTTGAAAAATACTGTACTGTATACACTGTTTTTCAAAATTATACACTGTTTTTCAAAATTATTCATACAGTATTTTTCAAAATTATTCAAACCAGTGCGACAAAATTATTCATACTACTATTTCAAAATTATTCATACCAAATGGAAAATGTTTCCTACCAACCGTTAATAGAATTCAGTAATCAGAAAATTTATATTAGGAAGATTGCTCTTATATACCATTCCTAGAGTCTTCCAATTAACGTCTAAACGGACAAAACCAAAGTAGTTTCCATGTTATGCTGTATATTAAACTTGTACTTTGTATGAATAATTTTGTAATATTGGTATGAATAATTTTGTTGCACTAGTATGAATAATTTTGTCGCACTGGTATGAATAATTTTGAAAAATACTGTACCAGCGCGCAAAATTATTCATACCAATATTTCAAAATTATTCATACTACTATTTCAAAATTATTCATACCAAATGGAAAATGTTTCCTACTAACTTTTAATAGATTTCAGTAATCAGAAAATAAATATTTGGACGATTGCTCTTATATACCATTCCTAGAGTCTTCCAATTAACGTCTAAACGGACAAAACTAAAGTAGTTTCAATATTATGCTGTATGTTAAAACTTGTACTTGGTATGAATATTTTTGTAATATTGGTATGAATAATTTTGTCGCACTAGTATGAATAATTTTGAAAAATACTGTATTATTGTATTTGGTATGAAATTTTGAGATATTGGTATGAAATGAATAATTTTGTCGCACTAATAGTATATATAAGCAACTGACCAAATAAAATTTCTGATTAGTAAATTCCATTAAAGTTGGTGTGAAACATTTTCCATTTGGTATGAATAATTTTGAGATATTGGTATAAATATTTTGTCGCACTGGTACAGTCTTAGTTTTAATATACGGCATAAGTATAATCATGGATACCACTTTAACAAGTAAGTGTTTTTCAAAATTATCCTACTGCGACAAATTATTCAAACCAATACAAGTTTAATTTACAGGATGACATGGAAACACTTTAGTTTTGCCTGTTTCGACCATTGATTCGAAGATTCCAAGAATAGTATATAAGAGCAATCGTGCAGATATGAAAGATGTAATTACTGAAATCTATTAATATTTAATGTCAAACGTTATGCCATTTGGTTTAAATAATTTTGTCGCACTAGTTTGAAAAATTTGAAATATTGGTATGAATCGCACTTAAATATTTTGAAATACTGGTATGAATCGCACTGGTATAAATATTTTGAAAAACACTGTACTATAACTACTTCAACAACTATGTGTGCCTCTCACTAAAAATGTTCTATAAATCCAATATCAATACATAGCTTCAGTCATATTGAGTAATTTTGAAAAACACTTTACACAGATGTAGGAGTGAATCTAGGAGTTAATATACCAGTGATTCCAGTGATTCCAGTGATTCCAGTGATTCCAGTGATTCTACTGATTCTACTAATTCCACTGATTCTACTAATTCCACTGATTCTACTAATTCCACTGATTCTACTAATTCCACTGATTCTACTAATTCCACTGATTCTACTAATTCCACTGATTCCACTGATTCTACTAATTCCACTAATTCCACTGATTCCACTGATTCTACTATTTCCACTGATTCTACTAATTCCACTGATTCTACTAATCCCACTGATTCCACTGATTCTACTAATTCCACTGATTCCACTAATTCCACTGATTCTACTGATCTACCAGCAATCTAAAACTCTTAAAAGTATACAGTATATCACTCATAGTACATAGCTCTAATTTTCGTACTTATGTCATTGAACGTACTTAACGTGGATCCACATACTTACAAAGATGGGAAGTTCTTCTCGTTGAGAGCAGTTGGCTTGGCTCCGGTCTTGCCCTTAAAGCCACCCTTCTTGGTGTCACGTCTAGTGTTGGCGTGTGCATTGTCAGCAAACACGGCGTTAAAGTCCAAGTACTTCTTCTCCTTGACGGTCTTCTGCTTGATCTTCTTAGAAGACAGGCCCTCGATGAAAGCAACCTGCTCCTTCTCAATCTTCTCACCGCTCCACTTGTCTTCAGCTCCGTCGTTGGCCTGTCTAAGTGTCTTGGTGCCTCCAACAACACCGGCCTGGGCCTTCTCGGCAAGGTACTCTTGCAAAGACTTTCCTGCTGGAGCAGCGGCCTTCTCGTTGGCCTCAGCCTCCAAGTCGGCAGCAGCATCAGCCTCGGCCTTGGTCTCGTAGTCCAACTCCTTCTTGTCATCTCCCCATCCTTGTCTAACCTTCTTCTTGGAGTCGGCCTTTCCGGTTCTGGAGTGACGGTCGTTGGTTCTCTTCTCGTGCTTAGCAGGAGTAGATGCTGGGCCAGGTGTGGACTTGTTGTTGGACTTGTTCTTCAAAGCAGCCTCGTTTCCGGTCACTGGCTTCTTGTTCTTTCTAGCTCTGGCAGGGTCTGCAGAGGGAGGAGGAACGTCGGCCTTCTTGGACGACGTGGTAGCCTTGACATGTTCCCTTGGCATGGCTGGAGCACGGACGTTGTCGTCTTCAACGTCGTTACCTAATAAGGCGTACAAATTCTGTAGTTAGTATATTGATGAAAGGAGCTTTAGAGTATTCAGAAGTGATTGTTCAGTATGGTTGAGAAGTGATTGTTCAGTATGGTTCAGAAGTGATTGTGACTGTATGGAGAAGTGATTGTTCAGTATGACTCAGAAGTGATTGTTCAGTATGACTCAGAAGTGATTGTTCAGTATGACTCAGAAGTGATTGTTCAGTATGGTTCAGAAGTGATTGTTCAGTATGACTCAGTAATTGATTTGTCTCAGTAATCTGATCTAAGATCGGCTCAGACCCAAGTTGGTCCTGCCAGTCATTTAACTGTATCAATCAATAAATCTGTCAACTAATGAGTATCTTGCGTATCAGTCAACCACAATATGCAAGCCCTAATTCCTATACCAATTATCATCTGGTAATGTGCAATGACTGCGCTCGTATGTACCCTTGCGATACCATTGACTTGCGCAATATGCTCAACGAGCGAACCTGTTTTATTCATGCGACAAGCAAGATATTCACACTGATGCTCGACCCAGCATGCTTTTTGTTGCGACGCAGTGGTAATAACTGAATAGACAATGAAAGAACGATCACGCTCATCACCAACTCTGAAGTAATTTGCCAATTTGAAAACAATTTGACAACAATTTGAAAACAATTTGAAAACAATTCGAAAACAATTTGACAACCAATTTGAAAACAATTTGACAACCAATTTGAAAACAATTTGAGAAAAACAAATTTCACTGCAAAAGTCAAAAATTGCACTGTGGAAGCAAAATTGAACATGCAAAATTCACATAAGCCACAATTACACTAGACAACCAAATTGGTCAAACCTCTGCATGTCAAAACAATTCAAACTCCTAAATCATTACCTTCCAAATTGTTGACCTCAAATACTTGTGTAAATCTCACAACAAATCTCATATTCCAAAATTCCAAAACTTTGACCTTGGTTAAATCGGGGGCAATTGCTCAGAACCAAACATCAATTCCCCCAACCCTAATCCCGACACTTCGAATACTTGCTCTTTTGGCCCACTTGAGTATTCTAGAAAACATACCTTGTTATCAAATGACATAGTGTGAAAAGTGTGTTCTACAAGAAAGAAAGAAACGTTCAAAAAATTTTCAGCTTTTTTTTTTGCGTCATACGAACGCTTGCCTGAACTTGGCCGCGGTGCACGGATGTGGGGCCACCGAGAATGCGGTTGCTGGTGCACTGGCCTAGGTTTCTACTTAGTGTGGTATAGTTAATTGGCACATTGGCACATTGGCTTCATTGCTTGTTTAATTAGGACTTGTTTAATTAGACTTGTTTAAGACTTGTTTAATTAGACTTGTTTAAGACTTGTTTAATTACGACTTATTAGGACTTCTTTAATGAGGACTTGTTTAATTAGACTTGTTTAATTAGACTTGTTTAATTAGGACTTATTAGGACTTCAGGACTTCTTTAATTACGACTGTTGGGCTTGATAAATGTATCGCCAATTCGTGCCATAAAGTATTGAAGTGCCTTCCTTAAGTCCTGCCCAATACTCCGCTCAAATAACTTTAACAGAATTCGGTACATGTTGGGAGAATACTTCAAAAAATCAGCCTCGTCCATCTCAATGTACCCCTCGTAGATTTCAACCACCACAGGTCGCCATGTCGAAATGCTCTTTTGTTGGTTGGCCTCGTCAAACTCACTGTAGCTATCGAGAATTGTCTCGCAAAGTGGAATAATGGCTACCATGATAGCATCCTTGATGTCGGGCTCAGTGGCCTTTTCGCCGTCACAGTATAATCGCAACATGATGTTCAAGTAAACTGCGGCTGACATGCTTTCTTGCTTTAATAAATTCGGAAGTCTTTCGATGACTCCAGCGTTCCAGAGCCGCACGCGCATATCATAGTCATCGTTGAAGCGTTTGGCAAACTCGTAACTTTTCAAGAGAGAGTTGGCAAGCTTCATAAGCTGCTTTTCTGGAATACCCTCGTAGAACTCCTCGCGTACCGACAACTCCGAAAGCATCTCAATCATCAAAAGCTGCAATACACACTTGACCACAATGGAAGACTTCTCGTCACTGTCACCCTTGGGCACGGCATCCTTCTTCAATGGGTCCAATTCAAAGAGCTCTTTGGCCGTAGTCAAATCAAAGAGTTTGGCCGTCGTGCCCGAGATCAAATCCCATTGTTCTTCGTTGAATTTGGTGCAATTGAGTGCCAAGAACTCCTGGAAACACAGCTTTCCGGTGCGCGCTATGGTATCGTTTTCCTGGCAAATACAATTGGTCATCAACTGCAAAAACTCGCCCAACATCGGAGTCAAGGCCTCGAAATAGTGTGAGAAAAGCGATACCACACTGTTCAACGCCTGGATCAACGTGGTGGATACCCAAAACGAAAGCTTATCTCCGTCAACAACACTGTTGCCAAGCTGTATGTTTTCACTGGGCTGGAGTTTCCAGGGCAGCGCCAAAATGTCAAAAATCGGCGCCAAGAGCTGGTGGTAAACCAAGTCCCAGAAATCGCCATCAAAATGGCTTCCGTACTTGTGCAACACATCAAAAAAGTGAGTCAAAGTCCGCGACCTCACCTCTAGCTCTTCGCCGCGCATGATGATATCGTGGAACCCAAATAAAATGGGGAACCACATCTTGTTCAACGTGTCCAATTTATCAGTGGAGATCTCGCCACCATTCTGCTCAATGGTATTTGCTGCATGTACAATCAACCTCGAAAGCACCTCCAATGAAGATAATCCCACACGCTGGAAACTCTCATTCTTAGCAAATTCCGTGAAACAAGTCACCATATCTGCAAAGGCATCTTGCTTGTCCACCTCCTCGGCATTTTCCTTGCTTATGTGCAAGGCAAGCTTGTAGGCGCGGGTCACCAATGAGTCCTTTTTTTCCTTTCCTGCCACGGCCAACACCTCAAAGATGGTTTTCCAGCCGGACCGGATCTGGCTGGATTTGGCCAAAATCATATTGTTGATGCACTCCAACACCATATCTTTCACCTCAAGCGACAGGTTATGGCAGATAATGTGTTTGAACGGCTTCAAAAACTCCTTTTGGAATTTGAAATGCGACAATTCCTCAATATCCATGAATCGCATCGACAACTGCCGGAGTGAATCCAATGCGAAAAAGTCCACCATGAGGTTGGGGTTGCACCCCACACTATTGAAAATCTCCCCCAAAATCACCCATAATTGCGACCACTCCAAACGAATGCGGCCCATGTTGTAGTAGCAAATGTCCACCACTTTCTGGAGCGAAAACATTCTTGGATTGGAAGATTGGCCCAGAGATTCAATCTCCTCCGAAGCCACCTGACTCAAGGCCTCCACAAAATCCTTAATTGCATCTCCTGATAATTCCGAACTATTTGTGAACACCTTATCAATGGCCACACTCAATTCGGTTTTCATCAATAAGCTTGCTGATGTAGCAGATAATTGCTGGTTGTGGTACTTGAGCGACGCGCTTTGCGATGCGGTGGTTTCCCTTGAAAACAGGCTGAAAAAACCCGAGGGCGCGGCCATGGCACTCTCAAAAGAGTTGCGGTTCACCAACTTGGCTATAGTCACATCCGGGATGGAGTCTTGGTCAATACCCTTGGCTATGAGCTGCAATCTTTCGAGCTGTGAGATGGATCGCAAAATATCGATCCACGACTTGTGGAGATGGTTGCCCTCACTGACTGCTACATCTAGCATGATGTAGATGGCATCAACATTCTTTGTTTGGATATCTTCGATGTTATTCAAGTTCTGGAACTGTACCAAGGCCCCAAGAAACGATGTTTGTGCATACTGCAATTCAAACAACGACAGGATCTTGATGGAAAGCTTGATTCCTTCCAAACAAACCTTGATGACGTCATTATCGTCGTATTGCTTGAACGGAGCCGTCAACCCGGCCAAAATCGACATCCACGTGGTATCAAAAATGGACTTGACGTGATAAATATTGGAAGCCGCATGGTACACATTGGAGTCCTCCTTCATCTTCTTGCCCAAGTTCTTAACAAGCTTTTCTGTCTTGGTGGACATCTCCTTCGAGGCATGGTTGTAGGCTTCTCTGTTCCAGTCTCTGGTTCCAAAAAAACCCGTAGCTCCACCATTATCCTGGTCTCCGGCCAAAAGAGCTGCGTGGTGTTCCAGCTGCAAAATGATCTCATTGGTCTGGATCTCGTGGAACACCTGCTCCAAGAATTCTCGAGGAATGTCTTTTCCATCATCGATTCCGGCGTTGTTCATGATGAAATTGTCCACAGTCATGCGAACTTTGACCAGCTTCGAGTGCTGGTCGGTATTAAGCATCACGGCCGAGTACGCCAAAACATACGCGGTATCCGCGTTTGAAAAAACCTTGGGGTTGCCCAACACATATCTTTCGGCAAATTTAAGCATGAACCGGTCAATTTTTTGGCCCTCGCCTGGTAATCTGAACAGCTGCAAAAACAAACGCAATGCATCAACAAAAGACTTGTTTTGAAAATCCATTTGATCCACAAATGCATGCATAATGCTGACATTGCGTTCTCCGCCTTCACCCAAATAATCTCCCAAAGCTGCTTTATCCAAGGAATCGGTTTCCAACAAAAACGCGGCTATATCGTCAGGTTTATCGGATTTGATGAACCCGTTGGCCTGGAAAAACTTGATTCCGCGCGAAGGTTTTTGACTGAATTGCCGCGTTCCCTCAAGAAATGCTTTTTTGCGCTGTTTCTGCGTTTCAAATTGCCCAGGATCATCATTTTCCGCTTCTGAACCTTCAAACACTTTGACAAACGAAGGTGTCCGTGAATGCACTTGCGAACTGTTTTCGGAAATGGAATTGGACGCCATTCTTTTGCTATTGGAGCCTGTGGAAATGCCCTTCTGGGCCCATGAATGAAGAGACCTCAAGAAAGCCACGGAGCAATTCAAAGACGTGATTTTCAAAGCATACTCCAAGGGAAATTGGTTGTACACATCCGGTTCCGGTGGCTTTGAGGACATGGTGATGGTGGTCAAGTTGTCTATTTTGCTGATATCATAGAGCGAGATGCCCGATCTTTTGGATTCCTGAAAAGCCAATTTCTGTGCGGGCGTGGCATCCACCCGCGACAATGAAAGTCGCGTCAAATAGTCAATAATGGCCTCGCAAATATTGGGCTGATTGCTATCGCAATCGTAGTTCAAGTAGAACTCAATAATACATCTGGAATCATTGCAAAGCCTCTCGATGATCGAAAGAAGATATCTCTTTTGATGTGCTGTGGATGTTTTCATTTCTGAAACAGGAAAGTAGATTTGTTCCCACAAAACAGGAATCTCCATCTTGAAATCGGAGCGCAAATTGGAAATGAGGAGCCAAAACGTCTCAAGTGTCAATTCAAACACTGGAGCCAAGGGCGAAGCAGCGTTCCGGATAAGAGATTGGCACAAATAAGACCTGACAGCATCAATCAAACGGGTCTGGTCGTCCGAATTGGACAGAAGAATCACCACATTCTTGCTCAAGAAGATATCAATGTTTGTTCTTAAAATAGTGTGGATCACATGCAACGAAAGCAACTTCGACCGCACAGAATGCGACCGCATGTCCACATTATCGGTATCCAAATCCTTGATTGAGAGCTTACACATGGCTCTGAATATGAGAAATGCGTCTTTGACCACCAAATCTTCATCAGTATATGAAGCCTTATTTGCTTCAGTCACACGGGCAGAATCCGCCGAGTCACCATTAAGGTTCTGCAATTTTTCAAGCGTGATCTTGCCCTTCTCGCTGGTATTTCCGCCAACGTCATCGATTCTAGTTTCCACAGAACCATGTCTAGAAACAAGATTGGTGCTTGACGAAGAGCTGGCCTTTAAGTTTGAAGCATCACTAACGCGCTGGAAAATGGTGCCAATGACTTGCGTCAAGGTTCCCTGAGCCACGGCCTGGTTTCTAGGTACCAACGAGAAAATGAACACATTGTAAATTTGTCTCACAGCCTTCAATAACGATGCACCGTGAGTGGGCATGAGAATGATGCTGTGTATAAGCGCGCGGACCACCTGTAATTCCAACTCAGGATCGGTGCCTTCTCCTTCGAAGCATGAGGAAATCACATCCACAGCAGCATCCGTCAAGTTGACGCGGTCTTGCTCATTATCAAACAGCGCATAGTCGAAAAGCTTGGCAAAAAGGTCCACAGCTTGAGACTTTAACTCGTTATTGGATGTTTCACATGCGAGTTTCAACGCGTCGAAGATCACGTGCGGGTCCCTTGAAGCCGTATTGGCTAGAGATTCGAGAGCTTTGTCGGTGGCACTTTTCAACCTGGAGTTTTTCTGGGCTTCTTTGCTTTCGGCAATAAGCTCGAAGGTTTTCTTGAAAATGGCAATATTATCGATTTTTCCAGACGCATGAGACTTTCGGGACGGTGTAGCAGGCAGCAAGGGAAGAGATTTTGCGTTGTCTTGGGGCGTGATAATTTCAGGCATCACGCTTGAGTTTTGCGTGGCTACCAGAAGGTTTGATTCTTGAAGGACATTTTGTTGTTTGCCACTTTGGTGCTCGATTGACTGAGGGGACATTTTGCTTGAGGGCAGAGTACCATTGATGGAGTTTTCATTTGAAGTATCGTTGACTTCATTTGAATTTTCATCGTTGACATCATTTGAATTTTCATCGTTGACACCATTTGAATTTTCATCATTGACATCATTTGAATTTTCATCGTTGACACCATTTGACTTTTCATCATTGACATTCTCAATACCCTTGGCGCCATCCTCAATTCCTTCCTTTATTACATCCGTGGTTATCTTATTCCCGTTGTTGGCAATATCCTCACTGGTATTCTCTTCCTTCAGGTTACTTTGCAGTAATATTGCCTTGGAGGCTTCAGCTTGGCCGTTTTCTTCCGGAGAAACGGGACTTGGAACATTTTCAAGCCGCTCAGGTTGTTTGGCCAGATCTAAAACCTCCAGCTCAGGGCCATTGTGTGGCAGCTTGGCTTCTTCGGTGGGCGCGGTAGAAGTGTCTGGGGTCGGACCAAGCACTCCGTTTTCTTCGTCGCTAGCGGCCCTCTTGTCTGCACTCTGAACGCCGTCAGATAGTACGGAGTTGGCAGTGCTCATGGATCAATACACAATGTTTGGGATGCACTGTTGTGATGGCAAGCTAAAGACAGTAATGGGGAGTTGGATTGGAGTTGGATCGTGTTTTTTTGATGTGTCTCCTAAACGCGCGTGCGGGACACGTGCCGCGTCACGTGATGCAGGATATTCCCAGCAAACCCGGATATTCTACGCTATTCTACGGGTGAAGATAACCGATAATAAAGAGGTAGAGTACTCAGTTACATGACGTAGCATATTCTCTAAAGTGTGGTGTAGAAAGGAGGTACTGATCTCAGACCAGCAAGGATAAGGGTAACAGATCACTACCATAGAAATGGATCTACTAGTTTGAATTCAATGACCCAATGGATGTTAGTTTCATTATTGGTAAGATGGACTAGAGGTTATTATATTGTGCAGTCAGTAGATTGTAATATAGTATGTTATTGTGCAGTCAGTAGAGTGTAAAATAGTATGTTATTGTGCAGTCAGTGGTGTAATACATAGTAGTATAATAGAGCAGTATACTGTACAGGAAGTAGACTGTAATATATTACTATAGTATAGTAGTTGTTAGTTTCTTGTAAATCCCTGTAAGTTATGACTATTTGATGATTCCTCCAGGAGAGAACCCATAGCTATATATTCTCTAAAAGATGCAATTGGTAGAATTGAGCCACAGTTGGCTAATCTCCAGCCCGGCTTATTCGGCTAAAAGTTGTGACTGCTGTAGGAAAGATGATACACTCAGCTCTGACAGGTCTTTCTCTTTAGTCAAACATAGTAGCTATAATGTGATTGGTGGGTAGTGCCATAGCAACGGTGGATCAGATTTTCAAAAGTATTCAAACCAGCGCGCAAACATGGAACAAAGATGGTCTAAACTAATTATTCTAAAGTCGCACCTCTCCAGTCTTTAAACCAAATACAAGTTGTTATTTACAGAATAACATGGAAACTAGTTTAGTTATGTCCGTTTAACCCTGATTGAAAGACTAGAATTATTTCATAAAAGGTGATTATCCAGATTGAATTTCAGAGTATTGAATAAGTTGGTGTGAAACATTATGCTATATGCTTTGGAAAATTGTGCGAAGTAGTACAAAACTTTTGAAATATTGTTTTGTATAATTTTATCGCACTGGTTTGAACCAAGAAACCAAGATAGTTCAAGCCGACACTTCGCACAATCTTTCTAACCAAATGATAAGATTTCAGACCCTTTCATTAATTCAGCATCAAATATTGAATTAGTATTCTGAAATGTTAAGTTTGGATGATGCCTTATGTACTCATATGGGAGTCAAGGGTCCAACGGAAAAAACTGAAGTAGTTTCCATGTTCTCTTGTACAGTGATTTTCAAAACTATTCAAACCAGTGCGACAAATTTATTCAAACCGATTTCAAAAGTTTCACACCACTTCGCACATTTAAACCAAATACAAGTTATGTATATAGGACAACAAGGAAGCTAGTTCATTCGTTTTGACCCTTGACTCCGAAATGTAGTAAATATGAAACTATTCACTAGATTTAAGATATATGAAACTATTCCCTAGATTTAAGATATATGAAACTATTCCCTAGATTTAAGATATATGGAACTATTCCCTAGATTTAAGATATATGGAACTATTCCCTAGATTTAAGATATATGAAACTATTCCACAGATTTAAGATATATGAAACTATTCCACAGATTTAAGATTTCTGAATATTAAATTCTAATAAAAGTTGTGAAACAGTTTAGTTTCGTCCATTTAACTTGATTGCGAGATTTCCAAATGTAGTAAGATTTCTGTATAATGAATTCTAAAATTGGAACAGTATGCTTGGTCAAAAGAGGTTCGAGGCTTGTGCGAAGGGGTACGAATATTGAGTTATTGGTTTGACCATTCTATTTCTGGCTTGACCATTTTATGTCTGGTTTGACCATTTTATTTCTGTTTGAACCATTGTATTTTTTTGTTTGAATTCTTTCTGGTGAATTCTTTCTGGTGAATTCTTTCTGGTGAATTCTTTCTGGTGAATTCTTTCTGGTGAATTCTTTCTGGTGAATTCTTTCTGGTGAATTCTATCTCCATTTTCCGCGCTGAATTATTCTGTTACAGTGTTTTTCATATATTCAAACCAGTGCGGCAAAATTATTCAAACCAATTTCAAAGTTTCTTTCGCACATTCTTTAAACCAAATACAAGTTGTTATCTATAGGATAACACCGAAATATTTCAGTTCCGTCCGATTGATTAGAAGACTCATAATTGTAACACATGAGGCAATTTCCAGATTTAAGATTCTGAATATTGAATTTAAAGCGAAACATTATGTCATTTGGTTTGAAAGATGTGAAGTGGTGCGAAACTTAAATATTGGTTTGAATGATTTGAAAAACTGTAACATCTGACTGTGCTTTGAAAATTGTGCGAAGTGATACGAAACTTTTGAAATATTGTTTTAGTAATTTTATATTTGATTTGAAGACTGTGCGAAGGGTCCGAAACTCTTTAAATGGTTTGAATCATTGTGGCGCTAGTTTGAATAGTTTTAAAAAACTCTACTACAACTCTTTAATACTACACTACTTAATACTACACTACTTAACACTACACTACTTAACACTACACTACTTAACACTACACTACTTAACACTACACTACTTAACACTACACTACTTAACACTACACTACTTAACCACCTCAATACTTAATACTACTATAATACTAGTAATATTAGTACAGTGTTACAAGTATTCATAGCAGCGCGCAAAATGTTCCAACCAGAAAAAATTGGTTCAAACTATTATTTTGAAGTCGCACCTCTCCAGTCTTTCAAACCAAATACAAGTTAATATTTGCAGAATAACATGGAAACTAGTTTAGTTATGTCCATTTAGCCCTGATTGAAACTTCAATTATTTTATAAAAGGTGATTATCCAGATTCAATTTTTTTTTCAAAATATTGAATTCCAAAAAAGTTGGTGTGTAACATTATGCTATGAAAAATTGTGCGAAGTGGTATGAAATTTTGAGATACTGGTTTAAATAATTTTGTCGCACTGGTTTGAATAATCTTGAATACTTTACTAGCAAAATTAAAAAACAAATATACAGAAAGTTCTAACAAGTTGTATATAGGATATCAAGAAGCAATTCTGTTTGTTGACCCTTGACTTCCAAAAGTAGTAGATGAGGCGACT
Organism: Metschnikowia amazonensis; assembly: GCA_008065195.1. Taxonomy (NCBI): domain Eukaryota; kingdom Fungi; phylum Ascomycota; class Pichiomycetes; order Serinales; family Metschnikowiaceae; genus Metschnikowia; species Metschnikowia amazonensis. The sequence goes on along the minus strand of VATE01000196.1, from coordinate 3,569 downwards.
ATCCAGATTTAATATTTCAGAATATTGAATTATAAAGATTTCAGAATATTGAATTAAAAAGTTTTCTGAATATTGAATTAATTATAAAGATGAATATTGAATTAATGAAAGTTGGTATGAAACATATGCCAGAAAAATGTGCGAAGGTGCGAAACTTTTGAATTATTGGCGTTAGTTTTCCTTGATTGAAAGCCTCCTAAAAGTATATATGAGACAATTTGCCAGATTTGAATTTCAGAATATTAATTCTAAAAGTTGGAAATATGATTGGTTGAAGATTGTGCGAAGTGTACGAAAATTTGAATTGAACATGTTTTCTTGGTTCGAAATATTTTGCGCGCTGATTGAATAATTTGAACACTGCTTTGATAATTGAACACTGCTTTGATAATTGAACACTGCTTTGATAATTGACTGCTTTGATAATTGACTGCTTTGATAATTGACTGCTTTGATAATTGACTGCTTTGATAATTGACTGCTTTGATAATTGACTGCTTTGATAATTGACTGCTTTGATAATTGAACACTGCTTTGATAATTGACTGCTTTGATAATTGAACACTGCTTTGATAATTGACTGCTTTGATAATTTGAACACTGTAACAATCAATATTCGTACCTTTCACAGTCTTCAACCAAAAGACATGTTACAATTTTTAATAGAAACATATTCTAAATTTAGATGGTTCTGCTTAGTCTTCCGAAGTTCAAAAACAGTCCTGATCTCTTGTTATCCTGATGACATTTTGTTTGGTTTACTCAATTCTGGATTGAACTTTAATATTCTGTTTCTTGGTTCGAAACATTTGCGCGCTGTTTAAAAAAACTGTACATTCTAGCATAGTAGTGTACAGTAGTATAGTGTATAGTAGTAAAGTAGTATAGTAGTATGGATTATAGAGTTTGTAGTAAAGTAGTTTGTAGCATAGTAGTACAGTAGTTTGTAGTATATGAGTATAGTAGTTTGTAGTATAGTACAGTGCCACAAATTATTCACACCAAATACAAGTTTTAATTTACAGGATACCAAGTAACTACTTAGTTTTGCCGTTTCGACCGTTGATTAAAAGACTAATTATAGTAGATCTGGCAATTGTCCAGATATAAAATTTCTGATTACTGAATTCTATTAGAAGTTGGTGTGTAACATTATGCCATTGGTTTGAAAGATTGTGCAAAGTGGTATGAAAATTTGAAATACTGGTTTGAATAATTGTGCGCTGGTTGAACCAAGGACCAAAATAATTCAAACCAATTATGAGACTATCACTTCGCACAATATTTCAAACCAAGTAATATTATTTCACCCTTTCATTAATTCAGCATCAAATATTGAATTAGTATTCTGAATGTTAAGTTTGGATGATGCCTTATGTACTCATATGGGAGTCAAGGGTCAAACGGAAAAAACTTTCCATGTTCTCTTGTTCAGTGTTTCTAAATTATTCAAACCAGTGCGACAAAATTATTCAAACCAAATGGCATGATGTTTCACACCAACCTTTAATAGAATTCAATATTCTGGAATCTAAAATCTGAATTTTGCCTTATATATTTTTAGGGGTCTTCCAATCAACGGTCGAAATGGACAAAAGTAGTTTCATGTTAAGCTGTACATTAAACTTGTATCTGGTTAATTTTGTCGCACTAGTTTGAATAATTTTGTCGCACCGGTATGAATTTTGAAAAATATTGTAACATGTTCCATACCAGCTTAGAATGCAATATTCTGAAATATTAATCTGGACAATAGCTTCATATACTACATTTCAGACTCCAATCAGCGGTCAAATAAACACTTCTATTATCCTATATATAACCACTTGTATGTTTTAAAGAATACTTTGAATGATTTATAATTTTGCTAGTGTTGAATTATTTTCGCGCTGGTACAGTATTTTTCAAAATTATTTGTTTTTCAAAATTATTCATACCAATGCGCAAAATTACAGTCTTTTTCAAAATTATTCATACCATATTACAAAATTATTCATACCAAGTACAAGTTTTAATATACAGCATAACATGGAAACTAGTTTAGTTTTGCCCGTTTCGACAATTGATTGGAAGACTCCAAGAATTTAATATAAAAGCAATTGTCCAGTTTAAAAATATCTGATTGCTGACATATTAAAAGTTGTTGTGAAACATTATGCCATTTGGTATGAATAATTTTGTCGCACTGGTATGAATAATTTTGAAATATTGGTATGAATAATTTTGAAATATTGGTATGAATAATTTTGTCGCACTGGTATGAATAATTTTGAAAGAGACTGTATTCACACCAAATACAAGTTTTTATTTACATATCATGGAAACTAGTTCAGTTTGGCCCTTAACTCCTAGTTGTATATATAAGGCAATCCTCTAGATTAAGATTCCAAATATTGAATTCAACAACTGTTGATGTGACACATTTCGTCATTTGGTTTGAAAGATGTGCGAAGTGGTACGAAACTTTTTGAGAATTGGTGTGAATAATTTACAGTCTTTTCAAAATTATTCATACCAATATTTCAAAATTATTCAAACCAAATGGCATGTTTCACGCCAACTTTAATAGAATTCAGTAATTAGATAATTTATATCTGGCCGATTGCTCGTATATAATATTCTTGGAGTCTTCCAATCAACGGTCGAAACGGGCAAAACGAAAGTAGTGTCCATGTTATGTTATATATTAAGACTTGTATTTGGTATGAATAATTTTGAAAAAAACTGTATGAACCATTCTGTTTTCTTTGTTCGAATTGCGCGCAGCTCTGAATACAATGTTATTCAAACCAAATACAAGTTTATATTTACAGGATATCATGAAAAGTACTTTAGTTTTGTCCATTTTCACGACTCCAGGAATACTATATATAAGCAATCGTTCAAATAAAATTTCTATTAAAAGTTGGTGTGAAACATATGCCATTTGGTTTGAAAGATTGTGCGAAATGGAACGAAACATTTTGAAATATTGGTATGAATTTTGTCGCACTAGCTTGAAAATTTGAAATATTATTTTGATACATATAATATTATATTAATGTTTAAAGAATTTATTTAGATCTTAATATTTATAATGAGAAAATTAAAAATTTCCTGGAATTAATTTCATATACATTCCTCAATTGAGTAATTTATTAATTCCTCCTTTTATTGATTTATTCCTTGTTTAGATATTTTTATCTCGTTTTGATTATTTATTTTATATTTGGATTTTGCCGCACTGGTTTGAATAATTTAAAATAGATGAATTTTGTCGCACTAGTTTGAATAATTAAAAAACTCTGTACTTGAAACACTGCAAGAATCTGTAATACTTTGTAATTATTTATTATCATATATCTAACAAGGACTTATTCATTCAGGTGTATATTGAATTGCTATGAAGGTGGAGATTGCCTGTGCCCGGTTCACTTCACATGATCTTGTCATTCTGAAATGTCTACTTTGTATTCTCCTACTATTCTCTGACTATTCATCTATTCATCTATTCATCTATTCATCTATTCATCTATTCATCTATTCATCTATTCATCTATTCATCTATTCATCTATTCATCTATTCATCT